>PPHD01005837.1:0-25611 GCA_002909625.1 Bambusicola thoracicus | reverse complement strand
GTCTGGTGGTTGGCGACCCTGCACGTAACAGGGGAGTTGAAACTGGATGTGTTCCTTTTCAACTCAGGCCATTCTATGATTCTATGATTCTGTTCTCAGAGAGATCACTTTGATGAACTTTGCGATGCTGAGGAAGTTTTGGCAAGCAAAGAAAGTCATGCAGACCAAAAGCTGTAATGATCCAACAGTGTACTTTCAGTCAAGCAATGAAAAAGTTCCCATTTTTTTGTAGTAGATATCATCAAGAAATAGTAACTTCCTTTAATGCACCAGGCTTGCTATTTGTGGTTGTAAATCAGCTAATGCTTCCAAATGATAGGTGTACGTTGACACTGCTGCTTGTAGCATCATCACACTGTTTATCAAGCATGAGAAAGTCGTAGTGTCTCTGAAACCGTTGCACACTTTATAAATAGTGTGTATTCTGTGTTTCTTTTTAAATGGGAGAATCACTTTTAGTAGAAGCACATTTGTAACGACTGTACTGTAACGCTCCCAGTAGCGCTCAGCTTTCTGTTTTGTTGAACTCTTCTAAGCCTTGTGTTTCACATTGTTACTAGCTTCAGTATTTTAAAAAGAAACTGAAGCATCTTTTTCTGCTTCCCTTAACAGAACCAGGATTGCATTTGAAGTAAAACTGCAGAAAACCAGCCGATCAACAGATTTCCGAGTCCCTCAATCAATATGCACCATGTTTAATGTCATGGTAGATGCCAAAGCTCAGTCAACAAAGCTTTGCAGCATGGAAATGGGCCAGGAGGTAAAAATGCAGGTTCTTCTTTTCACAGCTTTTAAAGGCAATGTAATGAAATTTCCTATCTCCTGTTGTGCTGGGTTCAGAGATGTGTTATCAGTTGTGGATTTAGCCTTCCGTGTAGATTGTGCAGATGAATCTGCAGGGCATTGCTCTCAGATAAATCTGATAAATATATACACTCAGAATCCCAGTCACTGAGGAATGATTTTTTTGCAGGGACTGTGGTGTGCATAAGGTACTTCTGAAGCTTGCTTAATGTGAGATGACCATATGTATTAAATGATTAACCCCATTTTAGAGCCAGGTATCAGCAACAGATTTCTGTGTATGACTGTTTTCTGGACACAAACACATGGAAAACAGCAGTGCCAAGTTGTTGCCGAGATTCTTGAATGGAAAAAGAAATAGTAACTCACATAAGTAGACTGAATTTCCATTGGTTGTGACTTCCTTGAGTACAGGCTGTAATGAACAAGCTTGGTGATCCTGGATTTCTGGGTTTTTAATGACTTGAGTTGTTAATGGGGGCATTTTGGAGATCAAGCTAATTCCAATAGCTTGAATGCAAGCTCCTTGCATTCATAAAATCTCCAGGTGAAGTGTTTGCATGGCGCAACTGCCCCTGTTTATAACATCACCAGGCCCTCTCTGCATCTTCCCTGCTCACGTGTGATGCTCAGTGGCTGCAGATCTGCCTGAGCTGCTGCAGGAGGTGTTGGGCATAGCAGCACTGAGCCTGTGGCAAGCAGCACTTGCAGGGGTAAGAGGTTTTAACAGCGGAACTAAGAGACCTGCCAAGCAGATGTAAATTAGCAGTGCATAAGTTACCGTGTAGGGCTGCAGTGTGGTGCACACTCTCCCTTTTTCTTTTCTTCCTTTTAATGTGTGTTTCTACACCCCATCAGTTTGCTTTTCATTTTGGCTACCCCCGCCTCCCCTTCCTGAAGCTGCACTTTGAGGTGCTCGTAGAAGGCAAGGGTCAAGGTTAAGGAACAGAGCTCTGCTTTTGGGCAAAGGGACAGAATGCCACTGCTGCTCTTCCAGTCCCAGTGGCAATGATGGAACAGATTTGTTAGTCTTTTTAGGGATATGACGTTTCGGTGTGGAACAGCCTTCTGATTTTTCCTTGTCAGCCCTGTACATGGGCAGGCAGACTTGGTGCACTTTCTGCCCTCATCCCGGGGCTCCCTCCCACCCCGTGGCCTTTCTCTGAAGCCTACCTTCGGTTCAGCTCACTTTATCAGATATTTGAATGCATTTTGAGAGCATTACCCTGTGAAACAAACACCCATCGTTTCATTTCCATTTCCTTGTCTCTAAAGGCAGCTGTTAAAACATTTGGTAAACATACTTTACCATCTTAAATATTTATTTTTCCTCTGAATTTTTAATACATCTAAGGGGATAAATGTATGTATTAAATGTTTCTCAGTTGGTCTAGTATGTTTCTATTTAATATCTAAGGTCAGATGGTCCTTAGAGAAATACAACGTACACACAATCTGTTACATGACAAGGCAAGATACTCATCACATAAAGTCAAGTTGAATCATTGTAGTGCACTGATTACGGATTGTAATAATAGAGCTAATAGAAAGCCTCGATGAACTCCGCCAGCAGCAGTGGCTGCACTGAGCAAAGCAAACCAGTTGGATGATCTTTAACCTCAGGCGTTTTCCTAGGTAATGCAGTGGGAGCTGTTGTTAGGAAGGCTGGTTTAGGAGCCAGCCATCTCTGAACACTGCTCTGGGTGCCACTTTTCAGTTGCCAGCACAGGGGCTGCCCCAGATTTTGCATCCTAATGGGAAGAGCCCTTTGGACACCACCTCTGTGTTTGCCTTGGGCTCTCTCCGGCTCTCAGAGCTGCCTTTTTGTTCCATCAGTGCTCTTATTTGCTTTTTAAGCATCCTTTTCTGGGGATGGAGAGGTGCAGGCTGGTGCCATCACATTTCATCTGATCACCTTGGTGCTGAGCCCTTCCTCCGCCAGCCATCTCCCACACCTCCTCCATTTCTCCTCCATCCCCAGAGCCCTGGCCGCCCTCTGGCTGTCCTTGTTCTTTTCTTTACCTCCTCCTCACCTTCCCAGTCTGACCACCTGCAGTCTCCTTCCTGAGGAGTCAACAAAAGGTCTTCCACACACAAAATACAGTCCCAGAAGAAAAACGTGGTGAGGAAGACAGCCCCAATATACACTCAGGTCCTTTAGCATCTTCCTTAGCAAGTCCTGACCTTGTGTGCTGCAGACATCAGCAGTTCTCACCCATATCCAGCTCTTACCAGTTCCTCTCAGCCTACAGCCAGGTCTCCAGCTGTGTCAGCTGTGCAGGGTCCATCTGCAAGCTGATAAGCCCTAACTACATTAAAACACATCGATCATAGGTAACTGTGACTGCTACGAGGGACTTGTGTATGTCTTGACATTGAAATGGAATCTCCAAATGCAAACACTGCTTGCTGGTTTATGTTCAGGTGGGAGCAGCCTGCCCCAGTGGGCGTGTGGGCAGCACTGCAGACCCCTGCCCTGCTGTTGGGCAGCCCATAGGGGACTGTCAGCAGGTGATTCACATCCTGTTGTACTTGCTGCAAATACTACAGGCAGGAATCTCTGTCCTTTCAGTGGAAGGTTTTGGTCACGTTTCGTTTTCCCTGCTAATTGTTTCTGTTGCCGTGCATGATGCTGTTATCATAACCACGTTTAGAAGGTCCTTTGTTGTTTTTTTTTTCATTTGGTTTGATTTACCATTTATCTTCACATTTTCTTTTTCCTGTCTTTTGCACTTTTCTCTTTATTTCTGTCCCCAATCACCTGAAAAGTTTGCTAAAGAGTGGGTAAGTGTGTCCGATTCTTTTTCTTCATTCTAAATTCCCATGTTAATATGTTGTTGTCACAGAAAGAAAAAAAAAGAAACAGTAGAGCAGTTCAGACTGCTGACAGACATTGAGACCAGCATCTAGCATTTGTAGAGCCCTCACAGTCTTCGTTCCCGAAGTCTGATTAGTATTTAAAGCAGATTTGTCTCTTTCAATGTGATTTGATGTTAACATTTTAAAACAATATTAATGCCAAGTGGTAATGAATATAGTGACTAGCACCAATGCTTGAAATGTTTGACTGAAAAATCAAATGTTTTGTGTTGGAAAGCAGTCATAATCAGCATTTTCTCAGTCCATTGAAAATAAGAATATACTGTATGTTTTCACTAATTAAATCTTGTATTGGAAACAGGTCTTTTCTAAATTAGTAGAAGACTGTATTTTAGTACCTATTCTAGCCATATTGCAGCTGATTGCAGCAGAGCTCCCAAGCTGAGGAAGGTTTGGCATGTGCAGAATTTGGGTTGCAGACAGACACAGAGCTGCTGCAAGCAGTGGCTGTGGTCACCAGTGCCGAGGTGAGCTGCAGGGCTGCTAATGCACAGAGCTCTGCACTTGCTGCCATCTTTTGCATGGGAAAAAAAAATTGGTCTCTATTTGCTGAGTTTCTTTAAAATCTGTCTTAGAGTCACTGAGCATAGCATTTGGACAGGTGCTTTGTTTTAACTTCGTACCTGCTGAACGTGACACATCACACACTTTTGAGTGCTTTGCTGAAGTAGACTGCAGAGCACCACCTCGGTGGTTCAGCCCATTGAAAACTCTCAGTTGTGGCAGAGCCTCCCCTCCCTTGTGTGGCTGTGGCTCCTGGAACTGCGGGCATGCAGAGGAGGGAAGAGTTGCCCATACTCCACAGACTGATGGAGGATTTGCCTGGATTCAAGGTCTCTAAGTGTAAATAATCACAGGCCAGTGTAGTAGAGCACACGAGAATCAGCTGCATAGTTCTTCAGGCTAATACTGCTGCAATGTTGTAGTTTGCCACAGGAAGAGAGTGATGACCATAAAGCTCTTGCCTGTGATCAATGCTAATGTTTTCCTCTGCCTTTCCTTTTATTTTTCTTTAGCACCAGTACCATTCAAAAATAGATGAACTAATTGAGGAAACTGTCAAAGAAATGATAACACTCCTAGTGGCAAAGGTAACCTTCAGCTTCAGGTGAAGTGATTCACTGCTAACGTTGCTTTTTAATATGTGTTTCCATTAAAATATGACACATTAAGATGTTGAATTGGCTTCTTGTTTTTCACAGGAAAGATCATAAATCTCCCCACCCTTTCATGGTGACTCTTTGATGATTAGAAACTGCATGAGATGCATTACACTGTTAGCAGGATTGGCATACTAGCCCAGAAGTGCTTTTAAAGAATGGAATGTCTATCTATGGGGTACCAGCATCAGCCCATGCAGTTGGGTGGCACTGCTGTGTAGACGTTGAGTGTCACTCAGGGTGGTCACCGCCCCTATGATCACCATAGGGACCCAAGATCACCATATGCTTTCCTAAGAAAGTCATTTAGAGGCAACAGTAGTGGGAAATGCAATCCCAAATGTCAGGTTTTATTGTTTGGAAATTGTGTTTTTTATCAGACTCAGCTCCTCTAGATCGGCTGCCAGCATTTCCCAAGGAGTGTTGTGTAGGTCTGGTGTGCCATGCTAACACACGGGGTGCTGGGAGGTAGGGAGGAAGATGGCAGGGTGTTTTTTTCCTGTAGTTTCAAACTTTCTGAGAACAAGTCATCCCTATTATACAGTGGAGACCTTTAAACATATGCCAGTTGGATTCTTCCACAAGAACAGCCATCTAGCTGCATGCTTGACACTGTGTACTGGAGCAAGGACCACCAGCTTCTTCCCCAGGAGAGGCTGTGCTGGTTGCCACATGCCACACTGCGCCCGCATCCCATCCCCATGGCCCACAACCCCATGTGCGAGGCCGTATTGTCCATCCCTTTGGCAGTGCTGAGAGCTCCACTGGCTTCTCTAAAGCCAAACCTGATTTGTACACCCTTGGTCAGTTATTGAAAATAATCACCATGTTTTTTGTGTTTGTAGTTTGTCACCATTTTGGAAGGAGTCTTGGCCAAACTGTCTAGATACGATGAAGGAACTTTGTTTTCTTCTTTCCTGTCATTTACTGTAAGTACAGACTATATCTTCCTTTCTTTGTTGTTGTTTTTTTTTTTTTCTGAGCTGTAATCTCCTACTCTCCCAGGACTACATCAATCATATCATAATTGTGCCATTCTGTGATATTTGGACACTGAAATTCCCTCATGAGCAGACAGACATCGTGCTCAGTACTGAGACACCCAAGAAGCATAGGTCATCATACTGTAGCATCGCGTAAACATAGGATCAGTTGTCATTCGGGTTGGTGGAGTTCATTCTGCTGAGGAAGCATATGAAGTTACACTTCATATCCAAGTTCCCTAGGTAAAGAAGTTGCTTCATTGCCACCTCACGTGATAGGTGTGTTCCTTTCATTCTTCTGGCCATAACAGTGAGCATTTTAGGAAACTTAATAAAGGAAATATAGTGAGTACCATTTTTCTTTCTAGAAGAGATAGGGAAAAATGCCCTAACCATTAGGTTATGGATAAGGTGCCTCTGATGTCATGTTTCTCCCCAGCACTGCAGAGGTAATCCATAGCTCATCACATTAGGTATTTACTAGAAACGTACTGGACAAGAATCCAAGCAAAACTGGCCTCGGTATCCTCAAGGATTTAGCAATCTGAACTGCATTCCAGAAAGGGTTTTGGACAGCTTTTTAAGGCAAATGCATAGTAGCTGATTTCCAAAGGTCTTCTGAAAGTGCGTGGCTACAGAATTTACAAGAGCACTTGTCTTCTCTCATCTGGGCTCACAAAGGAGAGTGCACTCAAATGCACGTGTGTGCGGTTGTTTGGGAAGTTGCACTGAAATCCTCATAGACCTCCAGGTCTATATTGTGAGTCCACCACCCGCCTGGGCAGCCTGTTCCAATGTCTCACCACTCTTTCTGAGAATAATTTTTTCCTAATATCCAACTGGAGCATCCCCGGCACAACTGAAGGCCATCACCTCACATCCTGGGAGAAGAGGCTGACCCCCATCTCTCCTTGACCTCCTTTCAGGGAGTTGTAGAGAGCCATAATGTCTCCCCTGGGTCCCAGGGTGGAGTAAAAGGCACAGCAGAGGAGCAGGGGGTCTCCTTGCAGGGCAGGGAATGTCTCTCACTTGGTCCCAGTGTTTGCTGGGTGCACTGGGCAAGGAGAGGCCTTGACCTCTTCAGCACTGTGCTTGAGAAGCCTGTGCTGAGCACCTCTCCCTGCAACTTTCTGTGTTTAGTTTTTCCAGCGCTAAATACAGAAATTCTCTCTTGTTACAGCATGCTTGCACCACCTCCCACGTTTTCCCTGTCTGAACAAATACAACAAAGTGTTATGGTCCAAGCCGCTGAGATCTAGGAAGCATTAGTCTCCCACCCCCTTCTCCCGACTTCTTTCAGCGCGTGTTTTCCAGGCTCTCGGCAAGTGGCATGTAACCAGGGGTCTTGTGACAGACAGTTTTATCACCTAGTAGGCTCTCCTCATTTCCAATTCTTGCCTCGAAATTCGAGATAAAATTAATGCATCTGTTGTCCTAATAAATTCTCACTAGCCACTTCCCCTTGCGGAGCACTTTGAGGGGAAAATACCCTTCTAAATTTGGCCAGACTTCTTTTTTTTTTTATATTTTATTTTATTTCTGTTTGTTGCTACGTTCAAGTGCATCTCCGCAGCAGCCCAGGCCCTGGATGGGTGTCTGCATGTGAAGCTCCACTGAGTCACAGGAATGACAGCTGCTAAAATTCCCTTTAATCTGGATGGCCTCCGTAGGCGGAGAATTACACCTACGGTAATTAAAACTAAAGACTGCATATTACCCGAGGGAGACAGAAGTAAAAGATCTTATTTTTGTTCTGCACAAAAATTGTATGGTAAACTGAGACGTTTTGTGGCAAAGTCACATCATTTGTGAAAAACGGCAGCCTAGCAAAAATCACACAACATCCGGCAGTTTGGAAATCTCACTGAATGTAGCCAAATCTGAGTTTAAAGAAAAACAAGTAATTATTCTGATTAAAGGGGAGTGGGCAGGAGAAGAAGCTCAGTTTTGTTGTGGGTGGAGGGGAGGATGGCAGGAAGCTGCCTGAGCTATTCTCGTTGCCTCTTGGCTTGGGGGAAGGAGAGGCGGTGGCACTGGGCCGGGCCCAGCAGTGCTCCGATCCAGGTTTCCCCAGGCTGCCCCAGGAGGGAGCAGCGGGGATAAACACAGCTCTGGGGCGAGGTGCCCAGGCAGCTGCTGGGATCAGGGATACCTGCAAGTGAGATGAGCATCGCCTCTTCTCAGGGAGCCGGCGCTTGGCACAAGTTTTATAGCATCATAGAATCATTAAGGTTGGAAAAGACCTCTAAGATCAGGTAGTCCAACCATCACCCCATCACCACCGTGTCCACCAAACCATATCCCTCCTGCCACATCTACCCTTTTCTTGAAAACCACCAGCTCCCTTGCTTGGCAACATGGCTGGGACTTGCCCTGTACCCCTCCAGCCCTCTCTGCCCCCAGGATCCAGCACTGGGAATGGCCCCTTAGCCCCTCCTGCCCTCCCTGCACCTGCTGCCCGGGCACTGCGAGTGCTTGCAGCGTTCACCTCAGTAATTACCACCAGTCTGGTCTTTTGTATCGCCTCATTGTGCTTAATTATGCACCCCCCACACACACCATATGAGTACTTCCACCCACTCTCACATTCTGTCTCACACATACATTCATTCTCTCATTCGGGACACATAATTTATTCATCCCAAGATGCAACTGTGTGCGTGTTATATTTAGGCTGTTTTAATGGTAGCTTTAGAAATATTTAAAAGCAGGTGAGCTTTTACACCCAAACAAAGATGGCCGGCAAATGCTTACCCTAATTAAAAGCAGAAGCGTTGTGGAAAATCCCAGCTAGACACTTTCTAGACACGGTGCCTTATGCTGCAGTGGTGAAAGGATCTCTCTGGCCAGCTGGGAGCTGCTCAGTTGGAAAAGTTGGACCTGGCCTTCAGGGCCACCCCGCCACATGTGCCAGGCAACAGGCAACCACAGTTGGGGTATGAAAGGCTCATGAGGACACCTCAGAGTGCAGGATCAGCCCTGTGGTACCCTGCAGAAAATTGGATCTTTAGAAAGGGAAGAAAAAAATCCGTCGGGTATCCTCATGCTGCTGACAATGGTCAGAAGGCCGAGAGGCTTTGGGGTGCTGTTCTGATGCCAAAGCACCCCAGGTGCAAGGTGGGATGCATGTGGGCACAGTGCTCATGTTGGAGCCCAGGGCTGTGCCACCCTGCAAAGAGACACAGTGCTCATTGGGGCCACCCCTGCACCCTTGGGCGCAGCTCCCACGGGGACAGTCGCTGCTCAGAGTGATACATGGTGCTGAGTGCAGAACGAGGCCACCCCAGGACAATAACAGTGTGTCCTGATGAACCCCATCTTCTTAAGGAGAGGACGGAGAAGCATAACACCCACACTCATCTGTTGCTATTAGTGCCTGTAGAGCAGTGAAGGTACGTGTCCCAAACAGTGACAAAAACACCACTCTTCCCTATTATTTTAGGTGGGAAACATACTTTTTGTCATCCTTTTTCCCCTCCTCAGCACTGCATCGTATTGCAGCAGTTCAAAGGGAAAGCCTGAAAGCATAGCCATGGTGACTCTGTTCTTGTTCCTTTTACAGGTGAAGGCTGCTTCCAAATACGTGGATGTACCCGTAAGCACAATTTAAACAACTTGTATAGTAATTTGCTTTGTGCTTTGTTTTATGGCATGTGTAGCAACCCCCATGGCACATTAACAGCCGGGATTGAACCATTGGCCCTCACACTTCTAACATGGGAACTGGAAAGAATGTCTCCGCTTACCCTCTTACAGAGACCTATGAGGCTCTTGAGGCACTCCTTTGCAGGTGGTGTCAAAAAGGTACCACCATTATGCAATTGGCTTGAGTCACATTAAAGATTAGTGAAATTATTAGTGAAAGAGTTGAAAATAAAAGCCAGAGCGGTGCATTCTGTTAATTCTTCATTTGGACTTGTGCAAATACAGAACAATTTCCAAACAAAAAGGTCCAGACATGTTAGAACGGAGCCAACACACGTCTAACACATTAGCTAATCTATTTTATTTCTGTTCTTCTAATTGTTGGTTTATTTCTCTCTTTTAGAAAAAAAAGTGACTTTATTATTACTTTTGGGGAATGGTGATGAACTAACAACATGTGTTGGGGAAATTGTTAATGAAAATAATTTCTTACTTCTTTTCTGTAATTGGTATAGAAAAATTATATATCATCAGCTCTAATTAGACCTTGATTCATAAGGCAAGGAGACCTTAATGTTCTTAGAGCACTTAACTTGCCAGAAACAAACAGTTAAATGGGGTTGAAGTAACATTTGTGAATGTTGGATGGAATAGGGGGTTACTGTTACGTTGTAGGCAGAGGGGCGATTACAAATGGAAAAGATGAGTCCTTAATATAGCTCACAGATCCTGCATTCAGCCCGTCTGGTCGGCGGATGCTGGGAGCGACTCCGTTGAGTTCGGTGGCCTGCATGTGCAGTGGGCAGGCATCTCATGTGGGTGCAGTTGGGCTGCATGTTCTCGTATGACAGTGTGACAGATTGGTTGTGCATCTTGGGCTGCGTCTTTTGCACTCTTTCTCCCAGCATAGATAGACTTTTCCAGTGAAATGACTGTACCTTTAGTCCAGCATGGAGAAGACAAGCTCTGGAACACCAAGAGCTCTTGTTTGCTTTGGGATATCCCAGCGCAGAGATCTGCATCTTGTTCTCTTTGAGCAGTAGAAGCAAGTTACTCAGAGCATTGGAGAGAGGGGCCCAGAATTCGTTTTTCATGTCCTAGCAAATGTGGGGATTCTTTGTTTGACACTCCTTGTCACTCAAGCACATTTTAATATTAGTCACCACGAGTCTGAGCATAGAACTGTTCTCTCGGGCAGCCAACACAGGAGCTGATGTCAAGTCCATGTGGTCTCTCCCACACCGATGGCGGTTCTCTCCCACTTGCTCACTTGAATGTTTACTCTGGTTCTGACAAAATCAGCAGCCAGCCCCACACAACTCCCACCCCACCGCCAGCCAGCACCGCCGTGCTGCTTCAGGTCCCTGCTGTAGGGGAAAGAGGGGAAACGGCGTGGTTGAGCAGATACCCACCCGTTAAACCTAGTTGGGCAGGCACTGCTGCTATTGCCCGACACAAAGCAGTGCCTTCAGTGCCACCTTGCACGATCAGCCTGCTGAAAATTGCTTGAAAGTGTAACACTTGACTACTGCCACGTTTGTTTGTCCTCATTGTTTTTCAAATTAATACCTTGTCATTGTTTCAGTAGGTGTTAAGAAATGTTACCGGCTTCCCAAGGGCCGAGCGCTGGCCCTTCGCTTGATAATTGTTTGCTTTGTATTAAAAAACTCCCTTCCTACTGCTCCCCAAACTGTCCTCATTTTCACCCTGGAAATTACACAGATGTGTTAACTAACTTCAATTTGCAGCGGCTGACAATCGTATCTTGCAGAGGAATGATACTCTGTGATCTGAGGTAAATCACAGTAATGGCAACTAATGACACTAGTTATTAACAAACTTACAACGTGCCGTGGAAATTTGAGGTTTTGTGGCAGCTCTTGTAATGAGTCGTGTTACAGTATTTTAATGGCTTTCCTTTGAGGTAAGTTGGATTTCAATGTAGCAAACGATGTGAACTCAGGATTGGGTTTTTTGGTTTTTTTTAGAGTATTTTCCCCTCCACCTGCCTCAGTTCCCATTTTCCTTAGGGAAATGCTCTTATCCCTGTCTGGTGTCATTGCATGGCTCTGTGCTGGGCATGGGCACGCTGTCCCCGTCCCCATCACAGCAGGTAAGGAAGGGGTGAACTGCACGAGGACGGCAGGAGAGAGATGGAGGAGGAGAGGCAGTGCTGAGGGTGTGCGGAGGAGCTGCTCCTGTGATGTATTCATGGTTTTCTCTCTCTCTCTTCTCTCCCCATGCAGAAGCCGGGGATGGATGTTGCTGATGCCTATGTGACATTTGTCCGCCACTCTCAGGATGTCCTGCGTGATAAGGTCAATGAGGAGATGTATATAGAAAGGTTATTTGATGTAAGTAAATGCCTTCTCCTCCTTGGACACCAAGCAGGAGAGACCCAAAATGTGACAAAATAAGACAGGAGGATAAGTCACATTTTGAGAAAATTTATTGGTTCTAGCTTTAAAAAATAAATAAATCCTTCCTTTCTTTCTGACTAAGGCTCGTATCTGCTCTCTGCCTGCTTTAAATCTCTACTCTAGTGTACTGTGTCTGTCTGTGCCTGGATTTCAAGGGAACAGCATCTTCTAAGAGAGCCCTGACTATATTTAAGCTTGTGGAAAATCTCTCTGTAACGGCACATTCCGGTCATTGTTCTCAGTGTGAAAATTGGAGCTCGTTTGCTGAGGACCATCTCTCTCCTGGGCACAGCTCACAGTGTCTGTCACTGACGAGCTCTCCAAAACTGGCAGCAAATCGTGTGTACCAAATTTTCATTTAAAAAGGCAACCAGCACACTGCTGGTTGGGAGTGGACATTCCGGAGCTCCATGACGTGGTGCCTGACGCAAAGATCAGGTGCAGACATGGTTTCTGTGGTCTCAGCAGCATAGCAGGAGGCTGCCCCAGATGTTCAGGGCTTTTTTTTGAATTGCATGGGATAAATGCATTGGCCTGTGAGAGAACAGTGACCTGTGATGCCCATTTGTTTTGGGTTTGGATGCATGTTAACCAATGTATGTTTCTGCTGCTACTGTTGTGTTACAGCCTTTCTGTCCTCATAGCTGTTCTATAGCAAAGGTTTTCTGCTAATGGCCAGCCTGTAGCATTAGTGTCTCAGTCTCTTCTAGGGTATTTGTCCATACAGCGATTTCTGTTTGAAGCAGCTTCTGTTCCCCTCTCCTCCCTCCCCTCTCTCGGCAGTGCCATCTCCAGCTCCCAGCTCTGGCACTGTAACAATCTGACTCGCTTTCTCTACTCGCTCGTTTGCTTCCTCAGTGTGTAGGGAAAGCTGCTTTCCTTCCAGCCAACCTCCTTTACTCGATTTCTCTCTTTCTGCGCATTTTCTTTCCCTTGGATACCTCTTCCTCCTTCTTAATTCCCCCTCTTTCTTTCCCCCGTACCCTCCCGGATTAAAATGGAACTTATCTCTCATGTCAAATGTTTTATCACATTATATCAAGTGGCATGAATTAGAGTCAAATAATCTTACTGTGTACATCTACTAGCATGACCCATATCCACTGAGAACGCCTCGTTCATGCACAGAGCGCTCCGCTGCTGCCGGCCCTGCGCAGAGCACAGCCCATCGAGCGGGCACGGGGAGGAAAAAAACAAACCACAAAAACAAAAGCCTGTCGCTTCCATCTGCAGCAGGCCTGCGAGTGCACTGCTCGCTTGTGGGGAAACGCATTCCACGAGCAGTTAGATTTCCAGAGCTCATCTGGACTGTTCTTTTCAATGCCCACACTGCCTTTTCCCTCATCGTTTCCCTATGATTCACAGTTGGTGTGTTTATACCCTTTGGGCCATTATTTCCGATTTTCCAAAAGCTGTAATTAGCACAAATATTGATTTCGGTTTGATCCGTTCATACTTAGTTTTACCAAGCCGTGTTTTAAACAAATTAACAGTGACAACAACAAAAAAGAGCAGCTACCTTGGTGGAAAGCAAGAGGTGCAAAATCTTCCCTTCCTTCCCTGCTTCCCATGCGTCTCCCTGCTCCCTTTGGAGGGCGGTAACCTCAAGGTGGGACGCGGTGCTGCGTGTTGTACCCATGCGATGTGCTGAGGGCTGAGGTTGGCACGGAGGGAGGGGACACAGTTAGCACAGAGCCCAGTACAAACAAAAGCTCCTCAGGCTCTGCTGGTCCCGTTTCCCAGAGCTGTGGTAGGTGTGAGCTGTCTTTTTCTTATGGTAGAGGAATAGCCACGAATGGTCATTGTGGTGCTGAATTGGACTTGGGTCTGGTTTTGTTCTCGCTCCCTCCAGTGCAGCTGTGGAGCAATGCTCGTAGTGTGGGGGTTCCTCCGAGCAGTGAGATTATTACATTGGAGGCTGTCTCCTCAAAGAGTTCAGAGCTGGCTCCAACCAGGTGAGCCCTGCTTCAGGCCTCCAGGCAGTAATACGGTGCCAGTTGCAGGTAAACCGTGCTGACTGTAGTATAGGGCTCAGTTGCTTTTCTGTGCCATTAAAAAAAGGCTTCTGTCTTTTTTTGGCTTTGAGCAGTGGAAGAGCAGCATTGCATGGTGTGAGGTTGCCTCCTGCACACTCAGTGGAGTTGGCAGCCCTGCGTTGTTCCCAGTTGCCCCATCTCCCTGTGGCCCTGCCCAGCATTTCCATTCATTTCTCTCTTTGTCTCCTCCCTGTATCAGAGGCTGCAGAGTGCCATCTCCCAACACAAGCTGGGTTCATCCATGGCTTTGGGCATTTCATTCCATTTCTTAGCTCCAAAACCAACTCTCCCTACACCACTCCCTCTGTACTGCAGTATGGGACTGTACTCTTCAGGGGATATTGCTGTTTGTGGGAGATTATTGCAGTATTTCTGTGTGGTCTGTGCATTAATCCTCTTCCTTCTGCAAATTAGTCAGGGTTGGGTGGGTTTTTTTTCCCCCAAAATAGAGTCATCGTCTTAATTTTAAAAATCTGTATTCTTGGGATCATTGAACGAACAGATTGATCGTGGAGTTCTGCTGGTAATCAAAACCTAACTAGCTTTTTGGCAGTGCTGTTTACTGCAGAGTAACATGACTTATTTACTTGGCCTGGCTCACTAATTTGATAACATTTAAAGCTAAAACACTGTAATAAGGCCCCGTTGGTGCAGAGCACTGGTAGCAGAGGAGTTTAAGAATAGAACTGTGGCATGCAGCCCTTCCGTGAGGTTCCGTGTGCTTTGGGACTGAGCCGCTGCGATGCTTTGCGGCAGCACAGAGGGATCTCGGACTCTGTTTGGTGCTGATGGAGAGTCCAAAACTGCATCCTTTTTCCCCGAGAGATGAGAACCGAGCTGCAGAATGGGAGTGTTTACGGGTGAATTGGAGTCTTTGACCAATCACAGAATTCAGCTCCCCTTTGGCTCTGAGCACTCGGGCTCGGTAGGATTGGAGTTTATGAGTTTATGCACCCACGGTTTTCTCTGAAGGCAGCAGGAGTCATGCTTGCAAGGGCTGTGCTGTAGTGGAAGTTGCTTATACATGTCCACGTGTGTGCGCCCTTAGGGACACACAAGACCGATTCCAACCCGCCGGAATATACGTGATGCAGAGGGTGAATGGCTGAAAAGTAGACAGTGTGGGTGCCAACCTCATCAGTTGGTGCACACAGCTGTGACACAGAGCAGGAGCACTCCCTGCCCGGCCGCGGGTGAGCATCACGTAGACAAAAGGCTCCGAGCGCCGGCGAGCCGCCCGCCATCCTCCACTTCCAGCATCCCGCCGCAGTCTCTAAATAGCGCAGATGGCATTTTTCTCTCTGATGATTAATGCAATATCTTACCGGAAAAAAAAAAAAACAACACACCAACAAAAACATGCTTTTGATATGAGAGATCAAAACACCCAGAGAAGCTCCTAAGATTGCAAGGGCCTAAAAAAAAAAAAAAATTAATTTGTTTTTTTCCTCCTTGTACTTCTTGAAGACACCAGCCTGAGTAGAAGATAAGGATTAAGGCAGATATGCTTAGCGCCGCTTCATCTGCTTAAATCTAGCAGTCCCTGAGATCAGTGATTAAAAAGCCATCTCCGACTTTGATGAAATCCACTGCCATGGTAATTCTGGGCCTCTGATAGCTTTCTTATGGGCCCACGTCTGCCTAAACCGGACATGGAAAACATTTCACTGGAGATGATACGTGGATTATATGGGTCAATTATATACTTAATCTGCCTTCTGGGGATTAAGTGTGCATGGATTGACCCCGCGTATTTGGCTTGTCCTTGGCAGTTATCAGATCAGGAAGGTTGCCTTTACCAAAAAGTCTGGTAAGCACTTAATCACGTAGTGATACCGCGCGGGAGGCGGCAGCGCTGCCCGGTGCAGAGGCGCTTCTACCACTTCACTGTCACCGTGTTCTGCTTGCTGGAAGGTCTGTGGCACCAGGCAGAGCGTTTCCCTTGAAACAAGTGCGTGAGCTCCCCTGTGTCTGCAGGGCAAAGGCGATTTCTTATCTTGGTGTCAGGGTGGCATCAGCAGGCTCTGGGCCTTGCTCTGCCCTGTGCCCAGCACAGTGCAGAAGAGACAGTCACCAAAGTCTTTTGTGGCAGCAAAGGAGGGACTAGGCAGGGCCAGCAGGGGAGCAGCCTCAGGCTCAGGCTAGTGTCCATCCCCAGGGCTGGGGCGGGGGGCAGAGTTTTGCTCCGCTCTGTGGTTCCGCAGGCAGCAGTGCTGTCCTGGTGTCACACCTCCTGGGGAGGAGCACTTGCTTTCCCAGCCAAGGGCTCAGCAGTAGCGCTGGGGTGATGCTGCAGCTCAGGACTGTCTGCTGGGAGCTGGCTGCTGAGTGCCAGGGGTGGTGAACAGGAAGGCTGCAGGGAACTGTGCGAGTCTTCCTAAAATCAGAGCTCTGGACTTCAGCATGGCTGCTGCTTGGATGCGCAGTTCCCACTTGAATGCTGGCAGCTCCTTCGAGCAGCACTTGCAGGACCATGGCATTTCTTCCCAGTCAGCTTTATGCAGTGCAACCAAATGCCAGAACAGAGCCCTCCTCACCCCCCTTCCCCTCCCCATCTCGCACCCAGCAGTCAGGCCGTGAGTCAGTGCCGCTACTCGCAGTGCATTAGCTTACTCATAGGAGTTCGGGTTGCAGGATCAGGGAAGAACGGATGCAGGGCTCAGCTCTCATCCCATAGCTCCCTGCAGCTGCGTGCAGTGTGTTCCCCAGGACAGACAGCATCCCGCTCCCTCCCACGCAGCGAGACTGCTCATTAGGGCACAGACTCTCTCCCACTCCTGTCCTGATATGGCCTCCACTGAGCTGTTTCTTCTGCATTGCTTTTTGCCTACCGTTTTTTCCCCCAAGAATGAGTTGTGCCATGAAGGCAATTGGGTAGCTCTACCCCCAGACGTGCTTTTTGTCCCCTGTGGATCTGCAGAGCCCGGGATGCTGCCTTGGAACCATACCTGCACCACTGGGAGAGAAAGGGACATAATGGTGATGTCCATTATCCGCATGAGGAGATGAATCCCCTTTGCTGGAGGATGCGCCCTTTCCTTTGGGAGCCCTTTCCATCCCTTACATCTGGATGAGAGGAGCTGAGTCCTCTCCCATCCCATTCCCACCCCTGAGCTCTGTGGGCACTCTCTATGAGCAGAGAGTGGCCTTGCGTCTATTTGCACCGACAGCTCTTGTCCTCCCATGGAGTGTTCATTTAAGGAGGCTCTGTTTAATTTATTTTAGGGAGACTCTTAATAAAATAAGTCCTAGATCTGTCACTGGATTTTACATGCTCATAAGGATTTTTTTTTCCTCCTAAATGTCTTTATCAGAACAGCTTTTCATGTTCCAGCAGACATTTGGTTGAAGACAGTTAATTTGATTTCTTTTCCAGAGGAGATTTTCCATTAATCATTCTAAGCAGGCAGCCTGATTGCTCTGTTGCTCCAAGGTCAGTGCTGCCCTGATCCGTGGGGCACTTTGAGGGCAGTGTTTGTTTCGGGGTGTGGGATTGTGTGCTCCCCCATAGCAGAGAGTGGCCCCAATAGGAGTAGGGCAAGAGGTGCACTAAAGGCAAGGAGCCCAGAGCTGCCACGGGGAGTGTGTAGGCTGTGGTGCACTCAGCTTCACTTCCCCACAGCCCACTTTGGGATGGTTTCCAATTCAATCTAATAGCAAGTGTAATTAAATCATTCCTTAGCATGCATTGCTGGGCTGCACCTCATCGGTTAGCCTTGCATCGGGATTGCATTGCATCAGTGAGGCCCTGCGATCGGGACAGGAAAAAAGCAGCGCACTGTGTGGATACGGTGTTATACCCAGCTTTCTTATTTAGGAACTCAAATTTTAGCATGTCAACTTCATTTCTTTTTTGAAAAGAAAAAAAATGGAAATAAGCAGGGAATATTTTAGAGGTTAAAAAAAAGTGTTTGAGAACAGGCAATGGGTACAGGAGTGGTTGTGCGTTGCTTTAGCTGCTTTCATGCAGAAGCTCTTTCATTTTAGGAGTTGCGTGTTGAGCGCCCACACTATAGCTGCCCCATCCTCAGAAACCAACACGGGGCTGACCTGGACCCCGTGGTCACCCCAGGGGCAGTGTCAGTCTGGGTGTCCTGGCGCTGCTGTCCGCAGGCGGTGCGGGAGCTCAGGTGCCATCTGTAGTGCAAGAAGCGTGTGGCACGTCGGGGCGCCCAGCTCTGCTTTCATTCTGAATTTCTCTCTGTTTGAAGGCAGAACTCTTACACCATGCAAAGTGTGTTTCTTAATCTCTCTCTCTCTCTCTCTCTCTGTGTGTGTGCGTGGTTTATTTTTGGGAAGAAAGGGAAAAAAAGAAATAATGTAATTCGGTGATGCCATTTGCATCCTAGACAGATGATGAGTTGCTCTGGCTAGCAGCTTAACCCTATTATGCAACGCTAGGACTGTGACATTATTAAATAATACTAATTAATCAAATAATAACTCCCTCGTATAGCCGCATCGTCAGTGTGAATGAAATCTCCCTGTTAAAGGATAGGGCGTAGAGGGAACGGCAGTGGGAACTGCAGCGCTGAGGACACCGCCTGCACCCATAGCAGTGGTGTCGTGGGGATGCATAGGGGTGTTGGGACAGAGGGGGTTGGAAAAGATGTATGGCTGCTTATTTAGTGTGCTTGTGATGGGGGGGACCCCAAGAACAAGCGTGAGTTTTTTAGAGAAGAAATACTATTTTAAAAAGAAAAAATATATATTTTGAGGTTTCTAGGGATTTTTATCAGCTGGTTGGCACTTTACTCGAGCTCTGTGGATTGAATGTAGAGATTAGTAGAGCTTTGGCTGAGCATCATGAGGTGCATTGCTCCCATGAGGACCGACTGCCCCAGTACCACTGAGTGCTATGAGGGCAAGGAATGGGGCCTGGGGGGTTCTCACATCCCCAACTCTCACCTGTGCGGGGAAGTTCAATTTGCACAACGCCGTCTGTTACCAAAATTTAGCTTTATCTCCTGAAAGAAAAGATAGATGAATTTGAGGGAAAAGTGCCTTTGTGATCCCAAAACGAGGGCTGCCCAGAGACCTCTCAGCGCTTTGCGTTCGTGTTCTGTAGAGCTATATGAAAGACGTACCCTCCAATGTGGTTTCACATACCCAAAGCGTGTGTGCGCGTAAGGAATCCCGTGTGATGGAAAAGCAACCCAAGGATGTGCCTGGTGAGCAGCAGGAAGGGAGCTCTTGGGTTCCTCATTGCAGATCCCGTTCTGTTGTTCCATGGTCTTTGGCAATAGCGAGAGAGCATCTGATCTATACAATATTGGTGCGTATCCAATTGTTGGTGAACATCAGAAGTTTTGAAACACGGTTGTGAGAGAGGAATATCAGCTTAAGCCTGAAAGGCTAAAAAGCGGCGAGCCCCACACGCAAATGCCATTATGCACTTAATGAGGCAGGGCTTAAAAAAATCAGCCACACAAGTTGGTTTTATCAAAGAAAATGTATAAATAACAACCGGTGATTCAAACCGCCTCACAAAGGGAGTAGCGGGGAAGGGAAGCGAGCACTTCACTTGTGGCATTCAGATAATAGTATTTACTACACTAATCTTTCTGGCTTAGCGATTGACAATCAATATATGATTATCAACAAGCGCTAACGCAAACAAAAAGCTTCCATTCCTTTTCGAACCGCGTCCCCTAAGTCCCTTAAATTTAATTAAAAGCGGACAGCCCTCCTTGCGGTACAAATTAGGGCTAAAATCATATTAAATATTTGTTCTGCGGGGAAGCAGCAGTGTCAGCTTGTGCTACCGGGTTTGGCTGCTTTTTTTTTCCCCCCCTTTTTTCCTTCTTTTTTTTTTAACACAGAGGGGAAAAAAAAAATCCCAGCTCCTCAAAGTTAAAATAAAGTCTCTCTCCCTCCCCGTCTCCCAAGACTACTGTCTATAACATGTTGTTCCTTATAGAAAGTGGGATATGGTGGCATTTGCTTGATTAACTTGCTCGACAAAAGTGACAGCTGCTGTGGGTGCATGTAGCTAAGCTGCACAGCGCAGTTCCGCCTTTGTACATCTGTCAGCAAAAAAGGAGGAATAAAGAGTGAAAAGAGACAAATTGGTCCCAAAAGGCAATCCATTCAACTCAGGAGGTTTGCTCTATTCAAGCACTCGCTGGGAATCTCAAGTGCTAGGTAGCTTATTCAATTTCATTCATTCTTTAGAATGAGCCCACAAGTGTTTAATTTCTTATTCTGTTGAATAAAAAGGGGGAGCTTTTTTTTTTGTTTTTTTTTTCTTTTTTTTTTTTTATTGGAAGCATTAATTGTAAGACTAGCTGATCAATGCCTGCGATATTAACTCATTGCGTGGCTTCTGTTGGCTGTGTGCTCGTGGCCCCACGGCTGTGCCGTGCCAACACTGCTGCTCCGGGGTTCTGGGTGCACCCACGGCATCCTGCAGGGTCCCCAAGCGTTCGTCTTGCATGACGTAGTAGAACTGCCTGGCAGCACTGTCAACCCCTTTGTTCGCGGTGCTGCCCGTGGCCTCAAAGCCAGGATGCTCTGAGGCATGGTGGGTTCGGTTCTCGGTGCAGGAGGAGGTTCTGTGGCCAAAGTGTTGACCTGGAGGTGTGGGTTCAGGGGATCCCTCACCAGCAGCATGCGATGATGCCCAGAGAATGATTTTTGTTGAGTAGAAGGAAGAGAATCACAGAATTGTGGAATGGCTTGGGTTGGAAGGGACATCAGAGCTGTGCTGTGGGCTGGCTGCCCCTCACCAGCTCAGTCTGCCCAGGGCCCCATCCGTGGCCTTGGGCACCTCCAGGTATGGGACAGAGAAGTTTATGAACAAGTATAATGGAGACTGCTGTGTGGGCAGGCCTGTGTTCTATCTGTGCCATCCCTGAGCCAACATGGGAGAATGAGAGCTACGTGTGTGGGGCCATGCTGGTGGTACCACCTCTCCAGCCCCGTTAGTGCAGGGCTGGGACAGGGCAGAGCGTTGGACCAGCCACCGCTCCATCCTGGCAGCATCGCAGCAGGCTTTGGAGCAGGTTCTCAAACCCAGGTTGTCTTCACTGCAGTGTGTGTTGCAGCTTCCCAGAAACTTTCCTTTTTTAAAGAAAAGAGTAGGAAACTGTTGGCCGCGAGTCTCTGCGCTTCTTGCTTGCTGTCATCACCAAGTTTTTAGCATTGCAGTGACTGAGTGGGACCAACAGCCAAAAAGCCACTGAAGAAGGATGGAGGGGAATGCCCCAGTAGTCACACAAGCCCAGAGGGACATGCGTGGTCCTTCCACTGCTGCCATTGAGCAGCCCGGGCTGTGGGTGCACACGGTTGGTCGGCTGTCATGGGCTGTCAGCTGTAATTCAGCCGAGCTGCTGGCCCATGGGATGGATGCAAACATCAGGCACAAGGAGTTGAGAATCTCTAATCTGTATTTTTTTTCCTGGCCGATCGAGTTGCTTTGAGAGCAGAATTGGTCTCTCTTTGGGAAATGAGACCCAGCGTCAACGCGTTGCTCTCTCCTCCCCTTGCCGTACCCCTGGAACACCTTGAATTCAAGGCTTCATTTCAAAGCTGCCTTTCAGCACTGCAAAACAAGCCGGTGTCTCAGACAAAGAGAGGAGCCAGCCGGCGTTCGGGGTTTCCTTGTGCCGTGTGTGTCACAGTTTTAAATAGATTTGCCCTGCTTGGATTGGTTCTGGTTGGAAAGCGAGTACTGAAATGAGAGGTCATAGGGGAGAGTTACTATGGTAATTGAGTAGTATCACCAGTAGTTTTGCTCTTATGAGCATTAAAGCACATAATAATAGACAAACAACAGTGGTTAAAGCAAGCAGGTAGGATTACTATGTTCTTTTGTCAGAAGTATATAATGTCTCGTAGTCAGTTTTAAAGACTTCTCAACCCCCAAATCCACCCAGCAGTCACCTGCTGAGTAATTTTGTATGCCTAATCTCTAGCCCTTAACTACAAGCTTTCTGCTAATTTGAGGCAAATGGGTATTTTTGACACTAAATAGGGCAGTAAAGAATCCCTGACCTAGAAAAACTCCATTTCGAGGCACTGAGAGCAGAAAAATATTCTTTCAGCATCCTTGTGAGACCTTTGCAATGACATAAAATAGCTTTGACTACGCTGTGTTGCAGCCTTCGATTAATGGTTTGCAGAAACTTGCTGAACATCCCCACTACAACTTCCCCCATAAAACTTGTCACTTCAGATTGCCATCAGCCACCACAACAATAATCATTTCATGCCTATTGCTAATTGCAAGCACAGCTGAGGCTCAGCGGGGTGCTCTTGCACAGTCCCAGGCCTTTATACCAGCCTCAATCTGTTGTATGGCACTTGTTCACACACAAAAAAACTACCAGTAAAGGCAGAAAGAGGCAGAGTCACAGGTTCCTTGTAATCCCTCTGCTACCCTGCTGACAGCCCAGCCCTATAAGCATTCCTGGTTTTGTCCCGCTCTTTACAAAAGCTGAAGTGACCTTAAGCTACTAGTATGTAAGCTTTTGAATGAAGAATACGGCTCCTTCAGGTGCCTTAAGAAGCAGTGTTGCATCTGGCTTACGAGATTCTGTTTGCCGCACCCCTGGGGTGAGCTGCGGCTTCCTGTAACATGTAAAATATGAGTGTGAACTCAAGGTTCATGGCAAGGAACAGGAGGTCATGCTTCCATTCAGCTCGCACCAAAGAGAACGGGGGTTTGCAGATGTTCCCGGCTATGTGTAATGACACCACCTCCCGGAAAGCAGGAGCCCAGCACGGGGTTCTTGTTTTTGATGAAATGTGCCACGCTCAGTGTGCTACTTGCAGATTTATTCATATCAATTTTTGCCATTTATATATTCAGAGACAAGCCTGCTATTTCGGCAACTTATTGATCATGCATTTGCATTCCAAAAAGAAGAAGAAAAAAACAGCGAGCCGATGGCTCGGGCAGGTTGGGATGCACGGGTAGCACTCACAGCCCTGCGCTACTTCTGCTGTTGGCTTGGAGCATCCCAGCTGCCGCGATGCACCTGGCAATAAGGGCTGCTGTGAACAGGAGGGGCTAACCCCGAAGCGGGGTTACATTCCTGGCCGTGCAAACGGGACATCTGCTTGCTGTGACCAGCCTCTGGTGCTATCCTAAGGGCATTTGTTTGCATTTCTTCTGCTGGCACCCAGGAGCCATCCCTCGCCCTGCGTCCCCTGGGCTGAGTGCAGGTTATCTATGGGGATGGCAGATACCATCTGTAACAGGGCAGGTGGCCGTGGGTTAAAGTTGGGCTCCATGGACGCATGGGAGCATCACTCTTTACGAGCCACAGTGAGTTCTGAGAAACACGTTTATACTTCGGTGCCTGGGAATGCATTGCAGCCCCATGGGAAGGACACGTTCAGGCTGTGCCTTCTGCACCTCGTGTGTGGGGATGAGCCCCAAGGAGCCCCGTGTCCCAGGAGGACATCAGAGCCCACCGGTGTTGCACTCTTTTGTCTGAAATGATCTCGTTCCCATTCTGGAGCATTTGGCTTTGTTGTTGTTGTGTTTTTTTTTAATAATATAATCATATGCAAATGTTATCCTCTTTGGAGGGTTAGTCATGAATCAGAGGGCTTGTGCGTCTTGTAGCGCATTAACACTAGTGATAGCTAAAGGGAACATTTAATTTATGGGCTAACTTATTTTTATGAATATGCAGGGCTTAAATTCAGCAGTTGGTGCGTGCTCTATGAAGTGACGTGACGGTTTTGTGTATCAAGATCAATGAATTACACTTTGTCTTTTTTTCACAAAGCAGAAAGTCTTTGGAGTAACTCAGCTCTGAGCTCCTTCCATGCCGCTGAGCAGTGTGCGAGGCTGAGCCCCCCGCGGGGTGGGATTCAGCTCTGTTCCTCATCTGTGCAGGTGTGTGTGGCACAGGGCAGACATGGCAGGACCTGCCTCTGTCCCGTTCTGGGGCTGCACAGAGCTCCGTGTCGCAACTGAGGCCCCATCTGGCACCAGGACCGTAGGGACAGACAGCCACAGCCAATGGAGCTCCTTCTTTCCTCTCCAAATCAGCATCATTCATGCTCTTGGCACTTGCCAGGTCCCCATCCTGGCCCAGCAGGAAATCACCACTTGGCATGTCTTTGGTGGCTCTTCCATCCCTTTATTTCCTCCATTTTATTAAGAGGTGCTGTAGAAATAGAAGTACTGTTAGAACAGTGTTTGTAGCAATAGGAGGTTAATACTGTTTTTTTCACCATCATGATATATTCAGCTCCATGTGGCAGACAAGACACCAGTTCCTACACTGTACAGCTCTGGGCTGATGAGGCACAGTGTAAGTGCTATGCCATAAATCACAGAACAGCCCAAGTTGGAAGGGACCCATTAAGGATCATTGAATCCAACTAAAGAAATACCGTAAAGGGGGAAATCTCTTCCCCATGCAGCATGCCAGGTCCTGGTGGGGGATGGCAACTACTGGGTGTGTTGTCTCTGGTTTGATAACCCAAGCCCACATTTTGGCTGCATTGTGCTCATCTAGCTTGTATTTGCTGTGCTCAGCCTTGCGTCAGCTCGTGCACGTGGCATGCAGACACCGACACTGAGGAAAAGGTGCAGTGATGGGAGGAAATAATGCCCGAGTCAAACTGATGCAAGGCTTTAGGTTAGTTAGGAAGAGGCTTCATTGCCAGCTAAGCTGGATGGGGCTTGATTGGGATTTTTATAATTTGATCTATGTGGTTTTTTTTCCTCTTTAACTGGTTCTAGATACATTTCCACAGCGCTGCAGTACAGGGTTTTGATCTGTGCATGTAAAAGAGTAAACAAGAGGACCGTTCCTGTGCACACGGAGCTGTGATGGTCCCTGGATGCAGCCCGTTTGGGAACCATCTGTGGTGCTGAGCACACGGAGAAGTGCTGTGGTCCTCACCACACCTGGTCCTGCTTCTGTGCCTCTCAGGGCGTGTGCCAGCCCTGCTCAGCGGGGCACTGAGTTGCATCCTGCACTGCAGGGCTGGCAGGCTGCTGCCACGCAGCTGCAAGCCTTTCTCACAGGCAGGCAGCAAAATTTCAGCCCCTGGAGGGGCCCTGCAAGCTCAGCAGCTTGAAGCAAGCTCATTTGCTTGCTGCTTTGCCATCTTTCCTAACCACGAGGCCAAAACCAAAGCATTTCCCACGCTGCTCCCATAGATGCCTGCACCATCACACCCTTGCCCTGCAGCTCCCCAGGGCTGCTCGAGGCGACACGCGGGCGGTAAGTACCTGAGTGTGGTCCTAAAGGCAGGGCTGTGCTCGCTGGGGCAGGGAACGGGTTAAAAACCGGACTGGGCCAAACTCCCACCACTGCTGCCAAGTCAAGTCAATGGCAAAATAGGATTACGGAAACCGCACAGCATTGCTGGTGGCCGCTGCCCCCGAGAATGAGATTCGCTGTGGTTGTTACTCAAAATTAAAAGCTCGTGCATGGAAGATCTGTGTAAAAGAGGGTGCCTGTCTCCCCCAGAAGTCTGTCACATCCCATTAGTGGGCCGGCGGTGGGGAAGGTTGGTCCCGCTGTGCGCTCGCTTGCAGGGCGCGGGTGCTGGAGAAGTGCTGTCTCTCTTGCAGCAATGGTACACCAGCTCCATGAACGTCGTCTGCACCTGGCTGACGGACCGCATGGACCTGCAGCTGCACATCTACCAGCTGAAAACGCTCATTAGGATAGTGAAGGTAACACCTGCTGTGCTTTCGTGAGCATCTTGC
>PPHD01005836.1:0-25612 GCA_002909625.1 Bambusicola thoracicus | reverse complement strand
TTTAGTTTAAGAGAACAAAGGGTATTCTTTGAGTGAGCAGACTGGAAATCAGCCTTTAAAGCCAAGAGTCTTACCCTACAGCATTCATTCTGAGGGGTAATTCTGGGAGGAGCACTTCATAAAGGCCACACCACGGGACCACATGCAGGCAATCTGGGATCTCAGCTGGGATCCAGGGATGGTCATTCCATTGGCTGTGCCCCAAAATTCGAGGATGGAGGAGACTCTGCTGTCACTGCCTTAGCTCAAGCTCCTGTAGGGACATTGCCTCTCTTGAATAGCAACACAAGCTCTACCAACACAAGCTCTACCCACACGATGAGCTCTACCAACACATGCTACTTTGCTAGACGTGCAAAGCCCATGCAGAACACAAGAGAAACATGCAGTTTTCAAAGAGACTGGAACAAAAGTACCTAACCACGAGCCCTTGGTTTAGCACAACAAAACAAGCTCTTACTTTCCCCAAAATGATGGGTTTGGGATGCCCAGTGCTATGGGAAGCACTCACAGTGACAACCTAAACCTTCAGCCCAACACCTGGAGCAGCCCAACCTCTGTGTAAGGCCAGGGGGTCCTATCTAGGCATAGCCAACATTGCTTCCAGCACCTGAGGGTTCCCCTCTCTAAACCCTGCCCCCCTCCCACTCATGTTCCATATTTCCCTTCCCACTGTCTTGCTTTTCAATCACAATTAAACAGCCCTGAGCTGGGGATGCCTTCATGCACGAAGGTCCGCAATGCACATATCCTGAAACATCAGAGCTCTGCTGCAGAGCAGAGCAGATCCTCACCTAAAACACACAACCAAGGGCAGCACTGGTAGCTCTAAATGACTTTCTTTCAGTAAAGATAAGGCTTGGATCCTCACTGAATACACAGATTCCTCGCAGGCCTGACCCAATGGCTTCAACGACACAGCACGTTGGTTGGGTCCAACACGCTGACCAAATGAGCTTTGCATGGAATACTTCAAATGGGGAATCTTTCCTGTTTTGCAGCTAAACATAAAGCACATTCTTGAGCAAACTTCAAAAGTTCCCCATGTCCACTGAAGTTGGGCAGATGCACAGTAGTACAGAAGTAACTTGACTTTGGTAAAATATAAGCTGTGCTTGGAACCAAAAATCCATGCTGCACAGCCAAGGAATGCTGGGCCTCAGAGAGATGGTTTGCCCCTCAGAAGATTAGAAAGTATTAAATTTCTGCTAAATCTGAAGCAATAAAATTAAGTTCAAGCTCTGAGGGAAGGGAATAAAAACGCCGATGCATAATTGTTTTGTAAAATTTGTGTTTGATTTACTTGAGATGGGCCATTTTATAGCTTATCAAAACCAGCTGGTGGTGCGGACACACATCCACGGTCCCACAACATGGACACAATTTATCCCATGAAATCTGTAAGTAAAACAAGACAAAGCTCTCAATATCTCTTATAATAAATTCTTTCAGCAGGTAGAGCTGAATCCTGAAGCAAGCTTTCAAACAACAGCCAGCCAAGCATCAGGCTCTCGCAGAAGCAGACTAGGTTTGAGTTTACCAGTTGGCAAAGGATAACCCCCTTGGAGAAATGGGGTCTTATAAGTGGTACATACGTATGTTTAGGGCAAGAGGTAATGGCTGCAAGTTGCACTATAGGGGAGGGTCAGGTTGGATGTTAGGAATGATTCCTTCTCCTAAAGAGCGGTCAGGCGCTGCTGCCCAGGGAGAGGTGGGGTCGTCATGCCTGGAAGCATTCAAGAACTGTGGAGATGTGGTGATGAGGGATGTGGTCAGTGGGAATGGTGGGATGGGCTGAGGTTGGGCTTGGTGATCTGAGAGGTGTTTTCCAACCTGAATGATTCTATGTGGCCAGCTCCTTTGGAGGCACCACTGAAGGAAGAACCGCAACACTGCCCCTAAGCACAAAGGCGCTGAGTACAATGCTCTGCTGGTACCCAAAGCCAGGAGGACACAGGAGGAGGCAGCTCTCATTGCATGGTATCAGGTGCTAAAATCTCTGCACCTTCAGCAATATAATACATCTGCTTCAGTCACTTTTGAGACCAAAGGCAGTGGTTATGTTAACAGCAGGTGAAAAACTTCAAATCATATCAGCCATGGTTCCAAGGTAAAATTCACTGCTGATTGCTGCTGACTTTTTCGTGGCTTTCAATTCTGTCCTCCAGTAGTGCTGTCTGAGGAGAGATTATACAATTTTACAGCTGCTTTACCTCTAAATACAACTTCTGGTAGAAAAGAGTGGGGGAGTAACTTGGCCATTCATCCCAAAGGGACCCTAAACCCAGCTCTGGTGCACACAGATGCAATACCCATAAAACCAGCATGTCGTGGAGCCTCCTTAACCAAACACAAAAACACCTATTAAGGGTCCATGGGGGTTCATTCTGACCGGTGTGAAAAGTCCTGAGGAGAGGTCAGGGCTTGCTACCGTGCAGGCTCTGTTTGCAGCAGGACCCCATGGGCACGGGGCCACGCAGCAACCTGCAGCAGCTCCAGGAGCAGACAAGTCTGCAGGAAGAGCACCGCAGAGATGGCTGCATAGGGAGGGGAATGATCAGTCCCCAGAGGGCAGAGCTGTTTGGGGCCACCAACACAGCCCAGGGCCACCAGAGACCCATGCAACCCCACTGCTCCTTTCGGCAAGAGACCAGCCCCACCAAACCACAAAGGGCTGCAATAACGTCCCTGCAGAAACCAGTGCTGCAAGCACCTGGAGCTCTGACCACCTCCTTTCTTTCAGCGCCTCCAGTACCCCAGGAGTTGGCTGTGTCCAGTTTTACTGAGCCACTCTCATTGTCTGTGAGCTCCTAAAAGTCAAACGTGTCCATGAAATGCTGCACCGCATCTTCACTGCCTGCAGCATCCCCTCCTGCAGCATCCCCTTCCTGCCTTACAGACGTGCCCACTGAACAGACAGCCCTTTGTTCCTGCACCAGCAGAGCCTGTAACCTATCCTAACCCAAAGGGAGACATTTCTTTGGTGTATGGTGTAAACTGAACTCAAGTGCCAGAGAAGCAGTAAGGAATTCCTGAGTGTTCATCTGCAACCCCCAGCCACAACAACTCCTGTATAGGTGATATATAAGATTTCGTAGAAGAGGAAACATTAGAAATCTAGAAGTCAGTAACATCTTAACGAGCAAATTAAACTCATACCATACTCAGCGCAGAGGTGACCTCGCTAAAATCCCTTATTGTTGCTCCAAAAAGCACTCCCTGAAGGAGACAGGCCGAAAGGCTTCAAACCCAGCACTAACCCCTCTGAGGTTTGCTGGAGATGAATGGCATGAAATGAAACCAGAGCACATCCTTATGGGACACACCAGGAGGCAGAGCCTGCAGAGCAGCCCCAAAAGCACCTGAGCTGCTCAGGTGTTTGAAAAGTAAATAAAGCAATCACTTGCCTTCCAGCTGGCAGCAGCTTCTCCTACCTACAAACAAGAGAACCCATCAACCACCATCTCAGAAGCACGCTCTAGATGGAGAAGCCTTGCATAACCAGGAAAGTGATGGGATTGCCCTTAGTCATACTGCTGGGCTTACAGAAGCAATAAAACAACAGAAAGCAAATCTCCCACATGCAAGAAGCTGCAGGACCGTGGTTGTTAATTACAGCTGCCCTTTGCATCTCCTGAGGTGATCAGGATCAGTCCCACGGCTGCAGCACAGCAGTTATGGGAGGCACTGAGCTGTTGGTCCTGCTGGTGGGAAGGATGGAAACTGCAGGCAGACATACAGAGGAATCCTCATGGTCGAACATTTTGCAGAAATTAAATGCTTTGGTGTAAAAAGAAAATAATAATTGCTCTGTGATGGCTTATTTCCAGTTTCATAGAAGAGTTCTTGCTGATGACAAATTCACAGACCACAGTAAAATGCAATGACTTAATGAAGTGAAGGATTTCCCCTGAAACAACATGTGCAGGGAAATGAGGGGTTCAGCACTTCCCCCAGCCACAGCAAGCTGCCTTCTAGCAAAGCCACTGCCCGGCACTGAGGGCAGGAGGAGCACACACCTGGCGGCAGTGCAGAGTGTGGGCTGCCTCTCTTTGCAGGGCTGCTCCAGTGCTGATACTTTCACAGCATCCCCTGTGCCACCCCAACAGCCCCCGGAGGACCTCCCTGAGCAGCCCCGGTGCTGGGACCAGAACTGCTGGAAGGTTTCCCCAACAGCAGCATCCAAACCAGGGTCAGCGCATGTGGCCAACGGTGCAGGAATTCACGGGGGCACCCATCCATCAACTTTAATCTCAGCGAGTTACAAAGGAGAGCTGCTCTCCCTTTAATAAAACCAAAGTTTAATTAGCAAAGTCAGGTCTGACCGGCTTTGAGAAAACTCCCCTTTGATAACTACACGCTACATTATCCTTTCACTCCCTTTGGCAGAGAAATGAGGTTACTGCAGTTTGCTTTGGCTCCCGCTCTCTCCTGTCAATCCCCTGTGCACTCAGATAGCTCAGGCTCTATGTCCAATAGGAGCAGAGGCTGCGATGCGTCCCCCGGCTGTGTACCAACAGAAGCAGTGAGTGGGGTGAAGGAGCAGGGCTGAGCCAGCACCCCATGGGCATAGCCCTTGGGAGGTGGCCGTGCATCTCATGGGGCTCTGCCTGTGTTTGCTGCAAATATTCTTTATGGTGATTTGCACCAGCTCGATATGTAGCAGCAATACAAAAAATGTAATTATTATGATAACTATAATAATTAATGAGGGACATAAGTCAAGAAATATTTCCAGCCTGTTCTTGCTCACCTTTGGCTCCCATGCCTGTGCTGGTGCTCCCAGTCCTTTGGCTCACAGCAGAGCAGAGCAGGACAGGGTTACAAAGTAACCACCAAATTTGATATTAAAAGGCTGCTAAAACCCCAATTAACTCTTTGAATTAAAATATTTCGCTCATTTGCCTGGAGGCCAAGGGTAACACATTCAAACAGATTTCCATGGCGGGCTGCTCACAAACCGTTAATTGCAACCCTTGCCCCAAGGACTCACCCATGGTAACTCACTTCCCTCAGAGCATGGGCCACCCCCTGCGTGGGATTATTCCTCCTCAGATGGATGACAGGAGATCCCCTCCAACAAGACGAAGGCTGTTGCAAGGCCCTTGGGCTACCAACAAACAGACATCTTTGCGGAGAGCGGTACCGTTGGACTAGCAGGGAGAGCAGCCAATCTGTGTTTGGTAGCTCAGCACACACTCTTTGAGAGCATTATTTGCAGAAGGGGATTTGCTGAGCTCCAGCAGTTGCTCCTCCAAGGGAATGGGTGGCACTCCTTCCCCCAGCACTGAGCGGTGAGCTTCTGTTACCTCAAATGGATCCAGCACGGCAGTTCGAAATTCAATATTGTCTCAGCCTAATTGGACAGGATCCAGCTCCATTCTGTCAAACGCCGTGATTAATGCCAAGGCAATAAAAGCCCTCTTAGCCATTGAGATGTTCGGGCTGAAAGGGAAGAGGAAGAATACGATCCTCGGAAAATATAGATAAGTCAGTTCATGAATACGTGTGAGATAAACGCCCTTCTTCGTACAAACACTTCCACAATGCCTGCAGGAGCAACTGCTATCTGTGCCTTACCAAAGGAACTGCTCAAGAGGTAAAAGCTTTTGCTGAGCACCTCGTGCCCCATCCCTGCACACACCCACAGTCAGGCTGGACGGGGCTCTGAGCACTGATGGAGCTGTGGGTGTCTCTGCTCAGTGCACAGAGTGGGACCAGACGGCCTTTCGAGGTCCCTTCCAACTCAAACCACTCTATGCTTCTGTGATTATTTTGTCGCAGCACAAATGGACGGTAGGAAAGAGGATGGGACCACTCTACATGTAAAAGAAAAGGGCAGCGACTTGAAATGCTTGAAAACATTGATCTTGTCACGACGTTAATAGAATGAGACACAAAGCAGTGTTTTCAGTGATCTGATGCGCTTTTAGGGTTGAAAGAGCTAATTCACATCGAGTTACCCTCCCAGCTTTTATGTGTAATACATACCAAAAAGATAAGCAAATTATATTGCATTATATGTAATTACAGAAGCTCCTAATTACACGTCACAGTTCTAGGCAGCCCAGCACATGCTGTGCTCTCCAGAATGGCAGTTCCTGAAGCGAACAGTAAATCAGCTTTTGCTTGCCACTGACTTGAAACTTTAACCTATAAATTAAATTAATAAGAGACAAAGGCTCCTTTTGTGCGTTTGCAAGCCTGTAGGATTTTACAAATAATAGGACTGGAAAGTGATTTATACTCCAAGATTAAAGGTCAGTTTGGCACACACGACTCGGGAGCAGAACACCGCGCATCGCTGCGAACTCGTCTGCGCTCCCTGCAGCCACGTGGGATTGCTGGGAGCAACGGGAGAGCTGCAAGCACAGGAAATGCAGAGGGCGATTGGGTGAGGGTCTGCCAGCTCTGCAGCACGGAGGGAATCGTGTGTAAGAACTGCATAAAGCACGCAGCCCTCTGCATGGCTGACAGTACCTGTGGGCTGCAGCTCCGCACAAATTCAATGGGGAAAGATGGAGAACACAGAGCATTAGATGGAAACAGCATCCATTCAAAGCGAATAGAAGATATGCAAATAGAGCCGTTCTTTTTGCTGGTCTAAGTCTGATTTGTGACGTTCTGCCCCCAGCTGCTCTTGCTCCTGGCCCAGCTGTTTCTGTGGAAATAAGACTTCAAGTGGAATTTAAAACTTTTGATGCATGCAATAATTAATACAGTATTAACCTGAGAACTGGAAGAGTTTCTTACAATTATTCTCGCAAGAAAATCCTAGTAAGAGGCAGAAGGCAGGAAAAGGACCACCACTGGGAACACAGCCTCTTTGGCAGAACTTCTGTGCCTGGTGTTTTGGAGGACACAAACTCCGTACTTAATACCTTAGGAGAGATTTCCTGGAATCACAGAATGGCCTGGGTTGAAAAAGACCACAATGACCACCCAGTTTCAACCCCCTGCTATGTGCAGGGTCGCCAACCAGCAGACCAGGATGCCCAGAGCTGCATCCAGCCTGGCCTTGAATGCCTGCAGGGATGGAGCATCCACAGCCTCCTTGGGCAACCTGTTCCAGTGCATCACCACCCTCTGAGTGAAAAACTCCCTCATTCCTTAATTGACATAACACATCCAATGGTCACAGAAAGAGATGAAACCATACCATGTGCTCATAATCCCACAAAAACACAATCTGACCTCCAAAGAAGAAAGCACCAGTTCGTAAACAAACACCCTATTTGTTTAAACTCTATCTGCAATCAAAAGCATAGACTTATTTTGCTTTCCCTGGCAGGCAGATGGCAGCGATGTGGGCTGGTTTTTTAGACAATGTAGTTGCATGTTGGAGCACTGTACACAGCATTCTGTAGTTGATACCATGTGAAAATGCACGTGTTCAAATTTCTGGTTTCACTTGGACTTCTGGCCCTTAGAAAGTGAACATCACAAAAAGAGTTCTGGATTTTGGCCGACACCAACAGTCTGTACCACCTCGGGGGTCTGATGGACAGTAGGACAACCAGAGCGGTGGTTGGCTCCATCTGAACGTGGGAAGGTGGGGATGGATGTGAAGCACAACTCCTGTGCAGGAGATGAGGATACACCACATGTCACGTCCACACGTCCCATAGAGGATGGCAAAAAATCAAAATGAGTATGAAAGCCATAGCTTTCATCTATTTGAGGATGTGGAGGTCAGGACATGTGTGCTGAGCAGTTCCATGTTGACATCGGGGCTGGCACTGTTTGGAAGAGGCCAATGAAGTAATCCTCATCCGTAAAGCAAAAGAGAAAAGGCACACTGCTGTCAAAGGCTGGAAAGCTCCCAGACTGTCTCCTGTGTTCTTTCGGCCCTCCAGGTAGCACTGAAATTTGTCATCTTTCTTCTCTTTGCAGATTTCTTAAAACACACCATTAACTCACTGATAAATCCACAGTGTAAGTAATTATCTGAGCACTCTCTCTGTTACCTGCAGAGCTGATAAACCTCATGGGCCCCAAACACTGCGTGAACAGCAACCTGCCCTGGGAGGCAGCAGGAAGCAGTGGGCTCCAGCACTGCTTGGGGGAGAAGTTGGCAACGGGACGGATGCTACGCATGGGGAGATCTGGTCAGGTGTGTGCAAAGGCCTTTATGGATTCATCTGATCAGGATGGAGAATGACCAAACGGGTGGAGAGGGGAAGGAAGAAAGGAAAAGAAAAGAGAGAAGGCAAATGATGAGGGTCCTGGGTGGTCTGTAAACGAGATTGAAACAGTGGGAATGTGTAATGAAGAGATGAAACCCAATAGTTGTACAGGAAGCTTTCACCGGGCTTAAAACAAATCCTTAAGAAAAACAGAAAAGAATCCAGGAAGAGGAATTGTATTACTGCTGAAAACAGTATTGGCATATCCCCAATGCATTCACAGCGTGTGACTGACAGCTCCGCACCAGTCCCGGAGGGCAGGGGGTGATGTCTTCCTATGCCTCAAAACCTTCCAACGGCTCCCAACAGAAACGCCCAGGGGACGTTTCCACCAAACTTTCACTCCTTTCTCCAATTCTTCTTTAATGCTGCTGGAAATGGGCTGAGAGCTGTGGCAGTGGAGGGTGACCGCAGTGACAGGTGCCACTGACCTGCTTCATTCACAACAAACCAAAAACCCCAGAAGCTGCTGATTTCACCTTTGGTTGTTTGAGTGCAGTTACTGTTGGTGAAGAAACACACACAGAAAAAAATAATGTTTTCAAACTGCACTGAAAGGATAAGGAAAACTCAGTAGTGGGGCTCTGCCTGGGGTCACTGCTGCGTGCTCAGTCCGGCCCTAACATTCCTGTCATTAGAATCACAGAACAGTTGAAGTTGGAAGGGATCTCTGAATGCTGTCTGGTCCCACTTCCTGCACTGAGCAGAGACATCCACAGCTCCATCAGTGCTCAGAGTTCAGCCTGACTGTGGGTGTGTGCAGGGATGGGGCACTGCCACCTCTCTGGGTGCCCTGTGCCATTCCTCCCCATCCTTAGCAACTTTCTCCTTAACATCCAATCTCAATCTCCTCTCTTTCAGTTTGAAACCATTTCCCCTTGTCCTATTAGATTCCTCTCAAAGCTCCTCTGAACGCCTCTCTCTCAACACCTGCTTTAAGTCCCACTTCCATCAGCACTGTGTGGTTTCCTGAGCGCAGGCTGAGAGCACAGGGCTGCAGCTCTGCCTTTTGTTTCGACAGCTCACTGAGCAGACGCTCATCTGCACCTCTCCTAAACTCACTGTGGGGATCCTGGATCCTGGTCCCAGTGGAGGGAAGAGCTGAGCTGACGCTGGCTTTCATGGGGTTGAGAATCCACTCATTCGTCTTTCATGTTGGCTGCCGGGGATAACAGAAGGCAGAGTACTGGTGTGGTGCGAGGCTCTGGAAGGCACTCCAGGCTTGGAATAAAGCACAGCTCAAAGGTTTCCCCCACCAGCAGGGACAGCGCTTTTATTCTGCGTTAACTCCCACGCCGTTAATTACGTTGGTTCTTCTGCAGCATCCTCAGACTGCACTAACCTGTATGCCTTTTCACTTTTCAAAATACAACACAACTGGGAATACGTGTCGCTATTTATCAGTATGTCCTTTCAATTAGCAGCTCTGCGAGGAAGGCTTCACTTCTGTAAGCTCACCACTGCTTTGCAGTGTCCCTGAGCTCTGCTGCACTTCCAGAAGCGATCATCTGCAGCACAGCCCAGAGCCAGTGCTGAAGCTGGGCGCCCTCCCAAAGAGCTCAGCTCTACCATGCAGCCCCTGCACCTCCCACAACCAACTCTGAGCAGTGCAAAGCGAGCAAAACCCACCCTCCTCAGTGCTTCCACCCCGACATCTCCCCCAGTGTTCTACTCTAAAAGCTGTCCATCCCTCTCTTTTTAAGCAACCATGATGTTTAACTGCTATCAGAACAACAGAGCTCAGCCCAAAGTCAGGGAGAACAAACATTTCCAGCAAACTACATTCAAACATGGCTTACAGAGAGAGCACCTGGGATTCATCTGAAAACCTGTCTCAGATAGAGACCTTCCCACAGAGCCTGATACAAAATCCAGATACGCTGTAATAAGCTTTTGATGTCGTGTTGACATTCATCTGCCAATACTATTGCTTCATGCGCTTACCTTATGATGGATCTTGTTACTTAATTGATCGCAGGCAAGGTCAAGAATTAGCCCTTCTTCCACTGACATCATGCAAATCACCAAAACCCAGAAGAAAGCACCTAATCCTCAGCTTCAGACCCACGCTAAGTGGCCCTTCAATATGTGTGAAGAGGCACGACTGGGTTTTTCAATTATGCCTCAGAAAAGGTCGTTTTTCAAAACTTATGACCAAATGGAACAAAAAAAAAGAAAAGAAAAAGCCAAGCAGCACAGAAGTGTGCTTTTCCTTCTGGTATCGGCTGCCTCAGCGCAGAGAACAGTTTGTTTTTGCAACTGGAGACGAACACAACCTGCACTGCAGTGCGCCCCAGGCAGAGCCTCGTGTCCCTCTCTCTGCTGAAGACTCAACAGCGGCTTTGGCTTCTACAGGGCAACAGCTTTCTCTCCTTATTTCACAGAAACCCATCTGCTGGAGCACAGGTTTTACCATTTCAAGCAATGATGGGCTGCGTGCAGCCCCAGAACCCACAGCACACCTACCAGCTCCACTCCAGCCCTCTCTTTGAGAACCCTGTGTTCGGGTTCTGCAGCAGCCTCATCTGAGAACACACGTTTTCTGCAAGAAGGTCCATTTTGGATGAGAAAAAAGATTAAAACGAACAAAGAAAGCACTAAAACTTCTGGGTGGGGTGCACAGGCTGAGGGCTGGTGTGGAAAAGCAGCGCCCACGCAGCGGTGCAGAGCTGCCTGGCAGCACAGTGTGTGTGTGTGTGTGTGTCACTGCTTTACTACCAGCACCAAGGATTTCATGAGGCAAAATTCTCATGACTGAAAGATGGAGAGATCACAACTGGTCAGGCAGAGCCTGTACTGCTCAGCTCCAGCCTCCAATGTACACACAGCCAGGATCCCCCACCTGCATTTGCACCAGTGTTGGACACAGAGATAACTCCTGTTTACACCTCACACTGTCATGCTGCCTTCTGCTTTCAAACCCAGTCACATATCATCACTAAACATCCCGAGCTGGAAGGAACCCGTAAGGACCACTGAGTCCAACTCCTGTCCAAATAGTTGCACCTATTTTGTTCCATATCACTGCAGCTGATAGCCTGGGCTATTCTGATTATAGACCCATTTTATTTCAATTGGTAATTTGACAATACATTTCAGTTCAAAGCAAGTATTCACAAATCCAAACCAAAACTGATTTCGAAAAGACTTTGTATTCTTGAGGTACAGAGCATACAGCATACAGGGAGCAAAGAAATCAGGAGGTGGTTAAAGAGCAGCTCCAGCCTCCTTGCTTCTCACCCTTATCAGCACAGCTATCAGTCAGCAGCCCTGTAATTAGGCACAAAAGACACTGTGCTCCAGAGAGCTTCTCTAGGAACTGCTGGGAGCCGCAGCCCTGACTGACAGCCTCCATTTAAGAAAAACAGTTCCAGAATAATTAGCAATAATTTGTACAAATCAGAAGAAGTGACCTTTGTGTGCGCAGCGTCTCACACAAAGAACAAAGCTCTGCTGCAGCAGCACTGACAGTCAGGAGAACCGAAGTGCACCTTTGGCTGGGATCGAGCAGCTCAGCACAGTCCTTGGGAGGGTTCTGCACGGGGGTACCCTGAGCACCCCGAGAGTGGGAAGGAAATCCTGGATCTCACTCCCAGCGTAGGCAAAGCCCTTCCTGATTTAAGGGTGTTTTAGTTACTTTATTCTTTATCCATCCATCTCACCTTGAGGACCCTTCCAACCCATACCATCCTACAACCTCTATCTCAGTGGAAGGTCTGCTTGCTGGCATGAGAAACTCTTTGATGAAAGGTCCTCCCTTCAAAACTCCACTTAAAACCAATTCTTTGCATTAAAAGAAATAAAATACAAGTTGCTCCAGCTGGGCATAGAGAGATTCCCTGCCCAGTGTATACCAGGGCTGGCACCTGCTCAGCACAAGTGACCCTGGGACACATGTAAGCACCCCATGGGGTGATGGCACAGAGCAGAAAGGAGGAGGTGATGAAGGCGGCTGCCCGGCAGGGTTCCCTGCTCCCCGTGCAGCTGCTCTGGCAGCTGTTCTCACCAGTTGGTGGCTGGGTTTTACGAGATATCTGTCTGTAATTAAAAAGCAACAATACTTTGGCAGTCACCATAAAACGCATGGCAGGTCGCGTCCCGCAGCATGTAGTTCCATGCTGGGTACGGGGAGATACGATGGATGCAACCACGTAGGACTTCACCAGTTCTAAAGCCCAAAGATTTTCTCCTTAGCTACTCTGCCAAGACCACCGCCAGCATCCCAAACCACGGCTCCATTTGGTTGCAAGTCAGAAACACTCATCTCCTGCCTTTGCCACTCAAACCTCCCCATGCCAAGACATGTGGCTGCAAGGTGCTCGGTGCTGCGAGCGTGTTGGGGAGCTGCAGGTCTGGGAGGAGGTTCTAAATGCAGGGCTTGCACTGAGGGTTTTCTCCATTTGGAGCGTGTTAAGGCATTGTGCTCGTGCCAGCAAGGCAGCACATCCAGAACAAGGGGGGGAGGGCCAGAGAAAGCGTGATGGGGAGGGAGGGATGAGAAGCTCTGAGAGCAGGTCGGTGCTCCCCTTCCTGGTGCCTACCCACGCTGGAAGCTGCTCCAGCCCATGACCAGGCAATACTCTGCAAGCTGCAGAAGCACCTGCAGCAGCCCAAAGCCTCCTGTAGCTGCAGGCTGCTGCTGGGCTCCTTGCTGAGGAGGTTTGTGCCCTGTACTTCTGTGGCAGCAGAAATTGAGCTGCATTCTGCTAACCGCTGCACATGCATTTGTAAACCATTGTGCATGCAGCAGAGAAACGCTTAATGATGACAAATAGACCTACAAACCAGAGGCAGCTTCCCTCCATGTTAACAGCAGCGTGAGCAGGTCCCACTGTGCAAAAGCCTCCTGCAACCAGGACTTCTTACAGGATAAACAGCCCTCTAACCACAGCCAGCAGTGGAACAGCTGCAAAGCCAAGGAATGAGAAATAGAATCCAATGAATGTCAGAGCCCAGGCCCTCCCAGCGCCCCCCAGCCCTGCACATGTCTGCAGGTAGCAGGGCAGCACCACCTGAACTTCTGTCCATTGGTGTCTGTCTCCATGCTGCAGCACACGGACTCCTCAGGGATCCAAGGGGTGTTGCATGGTAGGATATTTTCCTATGCAAACCATGCGTTCTGCCATTTCCCTCTCCAAACTCCACAGCGTCACAGACCGTAAGCTCTCAACACAGAGAGGCTTCAGTCGGGGAACAGATCCCCATAAAGGTTTGGATTAAGGCCCCCACACATCAGAAAGGAAAAAGGGAGGAAAATTATGCTCCGTTTAATTACCCAAGCCATAACAACTTTTTACTATTTCACACACGGCTCCTGACACAAGTGGAAATGTTATTTTCCACAAGCATGGCTGCTGGTCCTACTACAAATAAATAGTGCGGGGTGCGCTCAGCACGGGGAGATGGAGGCCATGTGTTCTCATTAATTCTCTTGGCAGAGGAGCACATGTAGGTTTTGGACTGCAATTCCGGGCTGGAACACGAGAGCTGGGGTGGCCAACATACATCACAGCAGACTCCTTTTGGCCCAGCTCCACTATGGGCTGGTCCAGTACCCGGTTTTATCATCCTAATGACGAGCAGATATCCAACTGCCTCCTTCTCCTGCAGAAGTATCTTCAGCCTCACCCTCTACTTCCTCCCATTGACTGGTTGGATTTGGGGGACCTGCACTGTAACGCATCCCTGTGAACAGCTTTCTCCCTGCCACACATCCACCCTTCTCAACAGGATTCACATGGCTGCACTTAGGGAGATGGGTGAAGGTCAGGCTATTGCAAGCCACAGCTACGGAGAAACTCTACCAGGACCAGGGACAGATTATGTGCATTTCTGAGGACCTCAACAAGCCCCAAATTATTGGGACTTCCTCCTCCACCTCACACTGAGCCCAGGGTCACCAAAGCATTTCCACCCTGCACTGTGAAAACAGGGCATGCAGAGGACTCAGCTCAACAGGTGAATCACAGCACCGTCCCTGTGAGCACTGGTAGAAGAATGCTGGCCCCTTTAATTTCCCTTTATTACGGCTTCTTTGGTGTGGATTAAAATAATTGATATTGATAACGTAATCTGCACCCTGCCCCTTTCACAATTACTTCAGTGGGGATCCTGCCTTATGGGTAGGATGGGAATGGTCTTCATTAGCCTTCTGGGTTACAGAACTGATTCTGGTTTTCATTTGAAGTCTTGGAGATTACGCAGTCTGGCTGCTGCAGAATGGAGTACTTACTGGTACCTGGTAAAATGATAGAATTTTTCCTGTTTTTGGAAGAGGAATCCTGATCCTGTAACAGGATTGGTAACTCAGTCCCCAGCACTCACGTGCAATTCTTATCACACAACTGTAGGAAGGGAGATGCTGTACAAGCGTCCCCATGGCTGCTGCTCAGTGCCTCCCCTGCTAAAAGCCATCCATAGGCAACACCTCAGAACATGTTCTACAGGTCAGGGAAGTCAGGATCCATCAGGTTTAATTGGAAAGGGAAAATGGTTTCCAGACGTGACAATGGTCCACTGAGGACATCACCCCAAAGGTCCATCCCTGGGGACAAACACAGCATAGAACCCACACCAGAGATCAGGGCTGATCACTGCAGCTCTGTGCACACAGATGTGGAACACCCCCTGCTCCTCATATGGGCACAGATCTCCAGCACTGTGACTCCGTGGCTCCCAGTGCTAACCTGCAGAAGGCACTGTCACTCACAGTACTGCTTATTTCATAGGGAGCCAGGACTTCCTCAAGAGAGCGTCCCCGTACACAGCAATTTCTTACCTTTTCATCTCTGTTTATACAAAATGCAAATGCAAAACTATAGTTAAAAGCAGAGAGGAAGCTGAGCTCCCTCTCCCTAAAATCAAAGAACAGAGCCAGAATACAAACCGCAGTTTATAATCAGAACGTAACGCAATCACTGGAACAGATGTCAGAAAGATAAAGCTGCATAATTCCGAATTGCCAACGATCAGTGCTCAGCATCTTGGATAGCACTGAGATGCTCTATTTCTGTCTGCATATGCCTGAGTTTTGGAATAAAGTAAAACGTTGGCAGAAAGCACACAGCAAAATGCTACGGGAAAGTCCTTTCTGTTCCTCCCTTTCCCTGCTTTTACAAAGGGAGTTCTCTGTGCAGTTCACATTTACCCCTGAGAGTCCATGGCAGTGGGGGAGGACAGAAACTGCTCTCTGACGACTTTGGTTGGGAAAAGCAGCATCACTGAGCTGGCACATGGATGCTGACAGCATGGTTATAGGCTGAAGGCAACAGTAAAGGAAGACCAACATGGAGAACTGCCTGGTAGTAGAGAAAAGGCTACAGAAAAATCCACCAAAGCAAAGCAAGCAAGAAAAAACAGTTTTAAAGTGTAGACTGCTCACCTCATAGTGATAATTCATGCAAGTTAAGTCTCTCCAGCAGTGATCCCCTCGAATTTTAATCAACCCCTGTAAAAACACACACACACAAAAAAACAACATTAGGAATATTTTACTTGATCTTGCATGCCAAATTATTATCTCTAGATATCAGTGGGAAGTGCAGGGCTGGAACAGGCATCACCCTGGAAATTCATGGCATATCTGTACCCAGAGCCCAGATGTTGTCCCTCAGAGGACAACACAGGAGAGGGCTCTGAGCAATGCTCCTTCTGCTGCCACATCCCCTGTGATGGTACCTGGAGCAGTAGGGCCGCTCAGTGCACAGCTTGCCAGGGAAATGGAAAGCTTTCATTTCCAAACTCACTCCGAGGAGCAGACCCTGCAAAGCAGGAGGTACTCAGGACCGCACTGATGGATGACAACAGGGCTGGGCAGTGGGGCTGGAGGAGCACCCCAGGAGCCGGCCTCAGCCCTGAGAGCGCGTGGCAGAGCGAGGAGCCCGCTCCAAACATCGCTGTCAGCCACCTCCAGCCACTTGCCAGCTCCTGTGTGAAGCCTTTCAGATAGGGAAGAATTGTGGCCAGGAAAAGTCTGAGAACTGGGCTCTGGCACTGCTCTGAAACAGAGTGAAAAGTCACCTGCAAACCTAAACACGGCCACTTCTGTGACTTTGAAATCCAGACCCAATTCTCTCCCTCTTGAAAGCACCCCTATAGGAGAGGGGACGCTGGCAGAGGACCACGCAGCTTCAGCAGCTGCCTGAGCCCTAAGCTGGATGCAGAGATGCAATCAAAGTAATTAGAGAAACAAAAGAGGAGAAGGGGAAGGAAGCTGACAGATCTAAACACAGATGAATGCGCTAATGACAGGTCTGCTCTACCTCGGGTTAGAGGTTGGCAGTGAAATTAGCAGGTAGCAGAGGCTGCACGCACTGATATTTCAAGGCAACAAGAGGGTGACGTTTCCAAACCAGTGGGTCCATTCCAGGGCTGGCAGCAATACTGGGATTAAATTTCTTTGCCTCGGTGATGAGGACTAAAAAGGAATCAGTCGGCCACGGCAGGAAGGACACCTGGGCAGGGATGAGCAGGAAGCCCCGCAATCAGCCCATGCCAGCCCCGAGCTATGCGGGCTTTGATGTACAGCTAAAGGACTCTGATTAGGATCGCAATATCCCAAATTGAGGAAAGCTTCGCTAGTCAAAAAGCTGAACCAGCCCTCTATCATCTGCATACAATCAGGGGCTATTTGCCTACCTCTGACATTGCCCCTAATTGTAACGTTCCTGCCTTCCGTAGCAGAAAAATCTGCGGAGTTTCTGCAAGGCCCCAATGCTACCCTTGTTCCTTTTTTGTTCCTTTTCCTTCTTTATTGCTTTTCCTGACAGCCCAGAGGAGGAGGTCACAGTGCTGCAGTACGCCCTGGCTGAGCAGATTCATCCAAATTCCACAAAACTCTTCTCCTGCAGCACTGAGCATTTAGCAGAGCTCAACCAAATCCTGAAGCTTAGGGAGACAAAGACCCCAACAACTGCCCCGAGCCCTTCAGTAAGTATCCACAAATAGCCCCAAATCCTCAAGCGAGACACTGAGAAATCTTCCTTAGCTTCTGTAGGCTCCGCCATGAGCAGATCACTTTATGTTTTGCATTCTGTCCCAAACACGTGCCATCAGATGATGTAAATGAGTTGCACCTCGGACTTAACCCAGCGCTGCCTTTCTGAACCTAACAAGATGCACAGGAATAGCTACAAGATTACGGGACACAAACTAACAGGAAATCTGCACCTCTCCTGGCCCGAGCCTCACAGCAGATGATGCTTCGACGCATGTCTCTGTGAACGAGGTGACCCCACTGCTTTCAGCAGGGCTACTCACAGCCTGACGTTCTATCTGGTGCTCGGATTGAGCAGATTTTGCCCATCTGCTGCTGCACAATAAATATATATATATTTTTCCATTTCCTCCCCTTTTCCAAAAATGAAATATATTTTCACAGTAATGTTAACTGCAGAGGACAGTAAACAAGAACCATTACACCCTTTAAAAAATCATGGACTTCAGCAATTTCTATCCTGTCATTTTTAACCAGGAATGGGCCCAGCAGATGCCTCAGCTACGGGCAGCACATCTCGTGGAGCAGGACGACAGCCCCAAGGCCACTGCAAGCAGGGCAGCCCTGCAAGACCCAGAAAATGTAAGCTAGATCCCTACGAGCCCTCACAACAGGGAGGTGGTGGGGTCACCATCTCTGGAGGTGTTTGAGAGCCGTGGAGATGTGGCACTGAGGGCCACGGCTGATGGGCACGGTGAGATGGGTTGGACTTGCTGGAGAAGTCTCTTCCAACCTTAAAGACTCTGTGAGTCTATGAAGCCATCAGTGACAAGAAAAACACCTCCTGAGAGGTAACCGCTGCTGATGCTACCGAGCAAAACAACGTGTTTGCAACCAGAGAAAAGGAGCAGAGGATGTAACAAGGAGTGATACAACAACGGGACAGCCCCTCCAGCACCATCACCAAAAAGCCAAGCAGAGCTGGTCCAAAAGGCACAGCTGAGAGCATGGTAAGTCAGATCAGAGGGAAGCTGCAGAATGGGAGAGCGGGCTGGGGGCTGCCCTGGTACCAAGGGCTGCATTTCCCCTCGTTCCTGCTCCAGGGCAGGACAGGCTCCTGGCAGCAGCAGCTGCTCCAGCCCCCCCGACTGGCTGTGCTCACTCAGCCCCTGGGATTGTTTCTAGAGTTACAGGATGCAGTGATAGCATCGGGCAGGATGCACCGCAGCCGACAGCGCTGTCAGGGCAGAAAGGACGCAAAGAAAGGCTCTGTGCAGGGACTAAAGGACAGCTATCTCAGTGACCTTCCCCCTGCTGTGCATGAGCTCTTACCACGCTCTGTTATTCCGCTTAGATAATTAAAGCAAGGATACAATAGAAAAGTGCTGTAATAAAACTCAAAATCTCTCCTGCAATGAGTCACGAAGGGAATTAATCACATTCTGTTTACTACAAAGCTATCAAACAGGAACATCACTTCAAGCTCTTACTATCAAACTGCTCTCAGCACAGAACGCTCCCGCTTCCGTGATTATGGGGCACTTCAGGTCCCTCTCACACCGCTGCTGTTCCCAGATCCCACTCCGGGTTCTCCAGTGGCTGAAGGAACCTGGAGCACTGAGCAGAGTGCAGCGCTGGGTACAGATGCCTGAGCTCAGACATCCCCCACCTGATGCTGAGCTGGAACCCAGAGGTTCACACCCTGCGCTAATGATGTGGCTCCTGCTGATGTTTTTTGACAGTTGTTCACGTTCTGCTGAAGATACAAACAGCCTAAGAAATGCCACCCTGCATCCCTGCAAACAACCCGAGGTTCAGCCTCACATCACACAGAGATGGGATGTGTGCAGAAACGCTGCACAGCCCGAGACCTCACTGCAGGGCAGGTGCAGTGATGTGAAATAAAGGAAACGGGTCCTTGGAAATAGAAAACAGGATGGGGTTTGTCTTCTAATTTAAATACCAACAAAGCAGGTAGATGAAAACACACAGGAGCTGGTGAGTGGGTGCACTGGGTGAAGGGAAGCTCACGTTCTGCATCCACTGCGCTGGAGAGGATGCTGGCACTGACAGCACTTCAGTCCATGGGGCAGACAGAGCATGGACACCAAAAGGACCTCAGGATGGAACCATCCACTGGCCACAGCCTCTTTCAAAACACACCAAGAGCTCAAACTAATTCCTTCTGTGCAAAAATAAGAGGCCCTGAGGCATGCAGGCAGCACAGAGCCATTGCACACCCATCAGCCCACAAAGCTGCTGTGCTTGCCCAGGTCCTGCAAACACTGGGGCACAGCAAGCAGTGGGGACTGCACACAGCCCAAAGCACAAACACAGCCAACACATTGGTAACTGCTTCGGCCTCAGACAGCAGCACCCAGAGAAGCATCAGGAGAAAAGTGAAGTAAGGGGATGCATGCAGTCCCTGCGAGCTCAGGCAGCGGCGGAGGAGGAGGGAGAAGGAGATGGGGATCCTCACATCTGCCGGCATCTCCCAGCCGCTGGATTGCTTTCAGCCTGCTAACAATTTTCCCAACCCATTCTCAAGGTTTCTCTGCATAAGAACCGGCCTAAACTCCACAGCTGCAGCAGATTATGCTGCCATAACGCAGATCAAAGCATGGGGAAAAAGCTCCGTCCCTCGCTCACAGACAGGCTGGGGCTCACGCATCTCTGATGTACCTGAACTGACCTGTGTTAGGGCAGGGACCAGCAGGAAAAGGAGCCTGAAGGCACAGGACAGCATCAGGGTGCATCAGCACTGGGAGAGCCCCCTACCATTTGGGCCCAGGCTGAAAGCATCACACATGGAGCATCTGGGGCAGAAACTAAGCCGAGTTTGGGATCCCTTTGCAGACCCCACCCCTCCAGCTGCCCCTTGTAAGCAAAATAAAAGGAAAAAGGGAAGTGGCCCTTCCTCGGCTCAGTGCAGCCCAAAGCACTCAGTTTTTAAGCCGGTAACTGAGATTGAGCCTCACGGTGAGATTTTCCCCCATGGTGTTCCAGCATCCCCAGGCACTTTTTGATACAGCACAAGCATCTACCCATGAGCTCTGCACTAATTACTTATGGCTGCAGCTTCCATGCTCACAGGCTGGCACTAAGCAGAGTACTCCCTAGCACAGCCTCTGTTAACCCCTGACAAGCCAGCCCTGTGCACGGGCAGGTCCCTGGCTCCCTGTTCCAGCTGCTGGGGGATCAGAAGCAACAGGAGCCCATAGGCACAGTGCTGACAACACAGATCGAAACCGAGACCCTATGGATACTTCACACTGGCCAGGAAAGCCTCATAATAGCATAGAGAAGGCTGGGTAAGTCATTGTTCTCATTTGTCCATAGTTTTAAATCATTCCAGCTTGGCAGGAGATAAGGAATGCTTCCACTACTATCAAGTGGCAACGCAAGTGTTTGGAAAACATGGAAAAGAAGTGCTATAGGAAGCTCAGGGCACTGCTTTGCTTCTTGTTTTCTAAATTCTGAAATAAATAGAGAAGATTTCCTTCCAATCTGACACACTTTGAAGTTCCCACATTTTGCTAGCAGAGCTTTACCTAAAAACTTGAATTTCTGCACCTATCTTGACATGGAATGGGAGCCTACTGGGGAAGAAGGAATGATTTCCAAAACATTTCTGAGCTTTCCCATCAGATCAAATGAAAAGGGGTACGTTGTGCTGGGAGGGCAGGGACACGGCGTTCAAAGTCAGCCTACTTCCCCCAGTGCTGGAGGTGAATGCACACTCACAAACAGCCCCAGCACGGGAGGACACCCGCAGAAGCACTGCTCTGTTTGCACACCGGGGTGGGTGCAGGCACTTTCAAAGCCCTCTGTATCAGAAGAGAAAGGTATTCAGCGATACAAATTAAATAGAAGCCAAAGGGAAGGAAACAGGTGGTGAACTGAACCAGCAATTGCCCTTTCGGCCCTGTGGCCTTGCTTTGAATCCAGCTTTAACCAGAATTATTAAATTCATACCAACAGGATGGGGCTGCACAGCCCCCCTCAGCAGCAGCAAGGCCCAAGAAAGGGGGAGCTGAGATCCCACCGCTGATTTACTGCACGGCCGCAGCACCTGCCCCTACCATAGCCCTGGGTGTGCAATTCAGGTGCATTCCATCCACCAGCATTCTTCATCTTGAAGGAAAACCACATTTAAGACTTATTATTACTACTTATTTTAATCGTATCAAGTGAAACACCTATTCCTTTTAATGGTTTTAATCACCAGAGCCACTCTGCCATCCTGTCCCATTCCTGCACACACCCACGGTCAGGCTGGACGGGGCTCTGAGCAGAGATGGAGCTGTGGGCATCCCTGCTCAGTGCAGGGGGTGGGACCAGACGGCCTTTAGAGGTCCCTTCCCACTCAAACCACTCTATGATTCTATAACGATTAAAAGAAAAATAATCTTGCCCAACAAATTCTTAGCAGAACCCACGTTGAATAAATCCATGCTCATGCCTGCCTGCAGTAGAACTTGTACCAGCCAGCACAGCGCAGCACAGCACCTACCTGGTCCAGTCCATGAATGTCAGTAAAGCCTTCTGTAAACTGCAGTCTCGTTATTTATGACCAATACACTCCACTTCAGACCCAATATGTTCTATAGACTCCGCCTGTGTGGATGGTTGAACACATTTCCTAAGTTTGCCAATTGGCAGCCAGGGCACTTTGGGGGTGGAAATCCAAATCAGCCCTTTGCTCCCAAAGCATCCATTCCAGTCTCACTTGATTGAACAACTTCACACACCTCTTCTTGTTCCCCATCACTGGCAGAATACCCAACAAAAGGGATTTCTGGGGAAATTAAGCCATAGAGAAGACGTTTACCAACAGTTTTCCCACCCATTGCAAGCAAGGCTGCTGCCCACCTCGCAGCAGGCTCTGCTGGTCAAATGGCACAGCTTTCAGAAGGAGCAGAACACCGCATAGATAGAGGAGCGATCCCTTCTGCCCTTCTCTTCCCCCACCTGCAGACACAATCAACGCAAACTCCACAATACCACCAACACGGGATGTGCACACAACCGTGCAGTGCATCTCTCAGCAGCACGCTGCTCTCTGTTCCCTCCTGCATTCACTCTTACAATCCTCCTCCTAAGGAGCCGATCCTCTCCTAACTAAACACACCAGGCAATGGGTGCTCTGCACAGCACTGTGCTGCACGGCTGGCTTTGAGCACGGGGCTCTTTGGCAGTGCCAGGTCAGACACCAGCAACAACAGGCAGCCCCTTCCATCCCATAACCCATCCCACAGACAGCTCTGCCCCTCCATACCCCTCTCCGGCTGCTGCGCTTTGGTGATTCAAAATGAAAAAAAAAAAAGCCAAAATAATTAAAATGTCATTCAAGCACTAAGCCGATATGAGTCACTGTTACAAAAAATATCTTCAAAATTCTTTCAGGAGTGGGGGATAATTATATTCCTCCCTATCTATTGATTTTTCTCTACAATGCAGATGTCAGATTTTCCACGGTTTTTTTCCCCTTTTTTTTCCCCCCCTTTTTCCCTGGAGTGAGTGTCAGCGAGGAACAAAGCACTCTTTGAGACTTTTTCAGCCCAAAATTAATTCTGGAGGGAAAAAAAAAAAGTGGTACAGACAGACCAATAGCACGGAAAGAGAGAAAGAGCCTGCTGACTGCAGCTATGTCTGCAACCCCTGCATTGATGCGGGGGGGAACGGGGTACCAGAGTTATACATTTAGAGTCCAGCCAGAGACCTCCATCCTGTGACTTCATGATTCAAACGACGGCTAAAAAAGGGAAAGGTCTCAGAGGGCGACCTTCAGTTCGGGGATTTAGGTTTATTCTTGTCATATTGAGTGCTCCCGGAGGAAATCCAGAAGAGCACTTCACACACAACTGCCCACCAACCCATGCTCCATCCACTTCCTTGAGATCTAAATCTATACAAACCCATTCTGAAGACAAGCCAGCTGTAATTTAGAGCCCAAACTCACGGAAGAAGAAGAGACATTCCAAAGCCAATGCCTCAAAGCAACTCCACTCCATGGCAGACAGCTCTCCAACCTGGGGTCCAACACAAGGCAGTCACAGAGCGCTGCACGTCTGCTGAGATGTTGCACTGCACACAGAGCCCCTTCTTTGCTTTTAGAAGTGCCACACGGTAAGGATGTGACACAGCTATTAGGCTATTAGGAAACCCTCTTCTACAGCTCTGACAGCAGCAAGCTAAAGGCTCTGAAAAAAGCTGGTGCTCCTACCAACCTCTCCTTAAGTTAGGGTCATTCAAACCCCTCCTGTTTCTTCCATGCAAAGAAAGAAAGAAAGGGCTGCAACAGCACTTCCTTAGCCAGTGAATGACAGGCATATGCTCCTCGGGTGGCACTGCTGTTCATAGCTTTGCTCTGTCAGCACCACTGAGGTTTGAGGCGATGGGCTTCCCAGCATCAGCAGGCAACAGGACAGGGCTCCACATTTACAATCAGAGAACCATTCAGGTTGGAAAAGCTCTTTCAGATCACCAAGTTCAACCCCAACCCATCCCACCATGCCCACCAACCATGTCCCCGAGTGCCACATCTCCATGGACAAGCAACCCCATCACCTCCCTGGGCCGCCTGTTCCAATGCCCCGCAGCCAACTGTACAGCCCACCTGTGGGTGAGCGCAGGGCTACCGTCATGAAGAGGGGGAGATACAGGGCCGGTCCCAGGTGTGGGGCAGCTCCATGCAGACTGGGAGATCCGAGAGCACAACAGTGCTGAGCGGGAACTCAATTCCTGCACAAAGCGAGCAGAGCACACGTGAGCAAACAGACAGCGCAACAAGAGAAATGGATGATGCAACGAGATGAGGATGCAACAAGACAAATGGGCGATGCTCTGCCTGTGGATGCACTGCGAACCTGCCGGAGCTAAACTGGAGTCACTGCAAAGGAACAGCGCAGCATCCCGATGGAGTGGTGTGCTTCTGGAAGAGAAGTCACCCGCGTGGGCTCCTGCTCTATTTGCTGTTGCTTTTTCCCCTCTGCTATCAGAAAGACCCTTTGAGAAAGCAGCACGGCTGCAGCAGCGTTCGATTGACTTTGAAGACGAGCCGTAAGCAGTGGGTGAAAGGGGTTCTGAAAAGTCCTTGGCATTAACGGCTCCATGCCTTTTAGAGGCACTGAAGGAACAACACGTCTTCCTGCCAAGGGCTATTACTAGACAAATGGAGAGAGATCAGAGGCACAAAGGAGGTTGCTAAGGAGTCAAGTGTGGGATCCCTGCAGAGAGGAGGAGGCTGCAGCTGGGACGGCAAAGGTCAGAACATTGCAGACATCATTTTCCAAAAATTCCCATGAAGCCCCAGCGCCCGAGTCAGGAGTCTGGCCCTTCCTCTGAATAATGAGAAAGCCATAAAAGAAAGCTCCCTTTCTTCCCTCCTACCCACGCTAATGTAATAAAACAAATTAGAATAATTATTCTCAATTTCAGAGCCATAATGCCCGGGATCGGGGCATGCTTGTCACCGAGATGACAACTACATCCGTTTGATTCTTCTTTTCTTTCCCCTGTATTTACAAAGATCTCCCCAATTCCAGCTTTTATTTCATTACATCTAATGCGATTTTACCGCAGGCATCCAGATTCTGTTTTCTTCAAAGTCTTCATTACTCCTGCCAGAAAGTTCATCTCCCTTATTAGCTAATCACATCCCCACCCTTTCCAGTAACCTTCAAAATGCCACCCACGTTATGACACTTCTCGAGGAATCCAGGCGAAAACAAGAGAGATGCAAAGGGATCAACACAACCCGCTCGGTTCCTGCAATAAGCTGCCGCAGTGGGTGAAAAAACACTTGGTCTAATAATGAAAAATGAAATGGAAAGGATGCAGTAGAGAATGGAGTGCTCATAATGTGGAGATAACGGAGCCCTTTCCTCTGAAAGCACATCTCAGTGTGCAGCACAGGCAATGCTCAGCAGGAAACAGATGAGAGTTTAGGGGAAGGATTTATTGCTAATTATGATAAACCTTTTGGCAACATTTCTTCCTCGAGACTCCCTGCCTTAAACGATCTTTCTCCCCTCCTCTATCCATGTCACAGGGAAAATACCTTTTGTGTGCACTTGAAACACCGAAGAATTTACCTTACTTTGTGCCAGGAAATCCTCGGGATGGCTCTGCTCTGCAGCCCGGGCTGTAGGCTGCCTGGGGAGACACTGCTCTGATGAGCAGGGAGCAACACTGGGCCTTCGTGGTCATTTCAGTGCAGGCTGATGGCACCACGGCTCTGGGGAAGGATGTCCATCAGTCCAGCGGGCAGCAGCAAGAAGGGACAGAAATCCCCCAAATGACAGATCTCTGCCTGTGCTCACACACCTGTAATGGGGCATGGTGGCAACAGCTTCCTATGAGGGGCTCTCAAATACAAGCTGAGGGAAGAAAAGAAACCCCTCCCTGTGTCACCCCATCCCTGTGCACCTGGGATGCTCCTGGAGAGGGTGAAGTGCGGTGCTTTTGACCATGGGCATTCCCAGAATGG
>PPHD01005835.1:0-19489 GCA_002909625.1 Bambusicola thoracicus | reverse complement strand
AAGGAAACACTTCAAACCATGTTTCAAATCTACTTCAAGTCCTCTCACAATGGAAGCTGCTTACGTTGCTTGAAAAGTCCCATTCCTGAACTAAGCAAGTTGCTTAGCTTTTACATCTAAAAGAGCAATCTAATTATTTTTACTCATGCGTGTAATTTAAAATAGTCTGTTCAAGTCTTAAGTGTGCATCCTGTCAACCTCCTTCCTAGATCTTTTTTTCTCTTTTCAAGCAGCTCAACTGAAAGGTCTGATGGTCTATTCACAGACCACAGTACTATCCAGCATGAAAAAAGGATGGCGGAGCTTGCTTGACTGCGAAGGTAGAAGAACATAGCAAAATCAGGGATAAAATCTCAAACATTTTAAGGACAAACCAAGACACTCTTGTTCCATTTCCTGTGATCTCACCTGTTTAAATCTTGTAGTTGGATCTACCCCCGTTTGCTTCATGGAGTCCATGACAGATTTCATCTCCACAGCCTCCTTTATGAGCTGATGGTTTTCCATCTGTTTGGCTTTGAAACTGTCAGACTGAAGCTGCTGCTGGTGATTGGAAAGGATCTGTGATTTGCTCGTCTCCTCACCTTTGTTAGGGACCAAAGACCCTATTTTAGTGTTATTTTTGCTCGACTCCGGAGTTGAAGGAGCCTTTGAAATAGTTGCAGATGGAATATTTTTCTGCTTATCATCCTTTCCAATTTCCTTCATGGGAGGTTCATTCTTCCTTTCACAGTCCCTCCCAGTCTGTACCAACTTCTGTTCTGCTAGCCTCTGGTCCTCATAATATTTTTCATACTGCTGTCTGTAAGCAGGGTTAGAGGCCATTAAGGACTTTTGGTCCATATAGAGCCCATAGGCATACTGTCCATAATAAAGTGACTGAGCAAGTGCAGGGTGTCTTTGCGTTATTACTGACTGATGTTGCGGCTGCAAATTAGAGGAACCGCTTTCATTTTTCTTGGCATCTGACGGTTCTGCCTTCTCTTTCTTTTCAGCCTCTTCATCTGCCTCTTTTTTGATCTTCAGTCCCTGTGGGGTACTGCAGTTTCCAGCTGCTGGGGCACTGACCTGTCCAGACTGCATGTAACTTGGAGAATAATAAGGATCGTAGCCATGGTAATAGGGAGAATGAGACTCTTTTGCTTGTGATGACTGTGATGTGGTTGAAGAATGTACTTTCACAACACTGTCCTTATTAGAAATAATATCTGAAGGAGAGCTGGCCTTTGACCTCATGCCCTCTGACCGGCTGTCAGAGCCACCGTCATCAGCTGCATCAGAAATATCAGAGTAAGCAGGGCTGTTGGTTTTAGCAGCAGCGCTATCCGCACCATTTTGTGTCAACACATGCAGTGGTGCCATTGAAGATTGTCCATTCACCAAAGTGCTGCATTCCATCCTGGAGGCACTCCCTATAGAAGGGCTGGGCGCATTGTCTGTGAATGTGTAAACCTTATCAGCTTCAGCCTTAATACTTGCCATCCTGCTCTCTTGAGACTCAGAAAGTCCATTAGCTAACACTTCATTCTTGTTGAGATGGTCCTTTAAAAAATGTCCAGATAAATCTTTCCCAGACCCTTTTGAATCCTCTAGCTTTCCCAGCTTAGAATCCATCTTAGGGCTTCCACTCTCTTTGCTTTCTTTGTCCTTTAGCTTTCGCTTCTCCCTTTTCTTTTTGTCTTTGAGTGATGTGAGAGCTGGGTTTACAGTGCTTGGCTCCCCCATAATTGTGGGCTTTGGTTGAATAGGTTTTAGCGGAGGGCTCTTTGGTGTAGCCTGAACAACAGTAGTTGTTAGAGAGGGCAGTCCTGGTATTGTCCCTGTAGTGCTGGTTGTAAAGGCTGTAGAAGGGATAGCTATTAACTGGGGAGGAGCCGGTGCTGGCGTTGGGGCAATAGGCCGGGCTGTTTTCAGTTTGGAAATGTTTTTATCCACTTTGCAATTATTAGCTTTCTTGCCTTTATCACTCAAACTCTTCTTGTCTATTAACCCTTCAGCCTCCAGTTTTGGCATTTCAGTTTGCAAATTGCCATCTGTCACAGAGCAATTATCCAGTGTGGCCGACATGTTAGAAATTACTGGAAGGCTGTTCAGTTCACTGTTCAGACCCTTCTTTTTGCCCGAATTCTTGCCAGTTTTGGAACTGATAACTGAACTGGTGCCATTGCTGGTCGGTTCCCTTTTTCCCTTGGGGGTCCCTGGGGTATTAATGGAGGAAGGAGATGTTGGTGCTTTTAGTGGATCAAAGCCTGGCAAATTTGTGCTTGGTTCACTGCATTCAAGTGCCGTGTTACTCAATGGTTCCTCACAGTCTGAAATTTTGTCTTCACTGTCAGGCTCAAACTCCAGTTTGTTTTCTGGGTCTAAATGTGCATGAGCCTGATGGTATCGTAGTCCATTAATGTGCTTGTACTTTTTGTTGCAGTTGGGGTGAGGACAGTCAATCAGCACTGGAGAAGAGCAGCCTTGGTCCAAAAAAGTAGTCTCTGGTTTCCCCTGTGGGGTGGTTGGAGTGCTTCTGGAATTCGTACGAACACGTTTTCCACACTTAGTGTCCTCTGAACTGGAGTTCAAGTCTAGCTCCATAGGAGGCTTAGTTTTTCTCTTGTTCGTAGACGAGGGGCTGGCTTTGACTTCATCCATGGAGCAATTTGGGGGTGTCCTGCGCCCACTTGAATTAAGGCTGCCCCTCCTTCCCTTTCCATTAGCACCACCTCGATTCTTATTCTGAAGTCCTCTAGACTCAGTGAAACTTGTATCATTTCCAGGTATAGTCACAGCTGCAGCAGACCTTGCCCGCTTCCCCCTGCCCCTTCCTCCTCGCATTTCCAGGTCACTCGTTGGGGATTCACAAAACCTAAACACAAACAAGAGCAGATGTCATCAGAAGGAGCTGTGAACTGAAGAGATACGCCAAAATAACACCGCTTCCCATAACGGAACCTTCATGTGTATTAAAGGACAGATATCCTTCCAAATAAGAGTGTTAGGGTCTCAAAAAGAACGAGACTTAAAAAAAAAGACAGTAACAGTAAAAAGAAATGAGACTACCTAATTAGAATGGAGAGAAAATTCTTCCAAACCTGTGGAAATATTTTTTTTTTTAATTAGTCTCCCTTTGTTTGAATCCCATGCATCTCCCACTCCCTCTCAAAAACACAAAACAGAAGGAAATAGAACCTCCCACCTGTAGGCCCCCACTTCGCAGCGCAGAAGAGAGAATTGCTCATTTCATGGCTGCGTGTTTTCAATTATAACCATTTGCTTTTTATCATCTCTATACAGTCTCTTGACAGAGACTGGGAGTGAGAACTCAATCAGCAGAGGAAAAACACGCTTAGAACAATTGCCTACCTGGGAGGGGCCCAGTCATGCTTTGTGCAGTCCAACAGCGTTCCCACATAAGTCTTGTTCCTCCACGTAACGTTTACCACCAGGACACCTACCAGTGGGAGAAAAACAAAGTATTATCACAGCCAACATCACAACAACTGGGGTAGGGTTTTTTGTTTTGTTTTGTTTTGTTTTCTTCTGATATTTTTCCCTCTCCACAAAGTCAGAGCTTTTTGCTTGTTTGCCTTCCAACACTGTGGTCTATACACTTCCTCTTTCCTGGTTTCAGTGATCTCGAGGTGAAACCCACAGGAAAGAGAGCAAACAAAAAAGAACAAGAGCAAGCGTGCAAATATGTGTGTGTACGTGTATGTGTATGAGAGTGTGCATGCCTGACTTTGTGTGTAATCAAGACAGAGCTGACAGAAGGAAATGGTTTTTGCCATGTCCTGCTGTAAAAAGGCAACACTCACCTCTTAATTTTGCTAATATTGCACATAATTGCTTTTGCTTGGCAGCCAGCCAGCATAAACTGAGCACCAGTCACAGTGTTTAAATCAGTAGGTGACCAAGAAGAATCTGCTTTGCTTTGAACAACATGATAATGACGCTTCTATTTATTTGAAACTGCGCACATCCAAATACACAAACATGCACACACACACATCTAAGTTCTCTTTAGCAGACTGAAGCATCTATTATTTGCCTTGCCTTTTCATCTGTGAAAAGCAAGGGACTAGATATGAAATCACAAGCATTTAGCGAGACCTAGAGAAATAGCAATAAAGATATGTAGAAAGAGGGCTCCTTTAAAAATAAATATACTGTAATTTAATTGCTTCTCCATTTAAAATTGCTTTTAAATGCAAATACATCTGCCCACCTAAAGGTAATTGAATCTTGGATGATTTTCAAATTATCCCTCTAAAATGCCTGTGTGGTAAGGCTATCTTGAATGACCAAAAGATAAATGGGGGAGGGGGGGGGAGGGTATGGGAAAGTCATTTAAATGTTTTCAGCCTCCCCTCCAACAGATAACACAGATAACTTATCTTGTTTATGGACTAGCTGACATAATGACCCCTTTAATTCACAACCACACTTAAGCATGAGTCACCTCTTCTCATCAGAACATACAGGGAAAGCACGTGTACTTAGCAAAGAAAGGCACAGTGCAAAACATTTCCGACCTGTAAGAGGCATTAAGACACTAATTTGCAGCTGCCAGCCTTGTGACTTGTTTTCCCTTTGGACTTCCCTTCTTCTAACTCTAGCTTTTACATAACGGATATAATAATGGCATTGTGCCAACCGTTTCTAGCCTGCCTGCCTGCTTTGTCTTAGCAGTGTGATTTCTAATTTTGCACACAAACTATCCCTCTGTGCTGCGCCAAGGTAAAGTAAACATGCAGCCAGCAGCTTATTTCCTCGGGGGCCTTTTAACATCAAGGAAGCGTTTGAAGCGTTGTTAGCTGAGATACAAAGGAAGAAGGGATTTCCTTGAAAATTCTCTGCAGCAGATTTAGAAATCATTCCTCGTGTGGTTTTCAGCCACCCCTACAGCAGGATGGCTGCAGGATTTCACATGCAAGGGCTCCTCAGGCCTGGATCACTACCCAGGCACCTGGAAGGACTGGAAAGACTGCAGTCATTCTGCTCCCTCTGCCCATGGCTCCCATGGCCTGGGCCAGGACTACAGGGGGAAGTGGCCCTTGGCCTGTGCTGCCGCCAGCAGTGGCATCCTGATGGTCCCTCTGGTGTGATGGAGACCCAGTCATTGAGAGAGATGTCTGCAGCCACATGGCTATGGTACAGCCATCTCACACCATTCTGTCCCGTTCCTGTGGCTTCCAGGAGGGAGTCAGTGCTGACTGAGTGCCCAGTTGGATCACTTGGGTCCGTCATCATTCTGCAGGGCTGGCACCACTCCGTGCCTTGAAACCTGTGTGCATCTCGACACACCTCAGAGCCTCAAAGTGGAAATCAGGCTTTGCTATTGGAGCAGTGCCATGCTCAGCCCCCATCAGCCATCCACGTGCCTGGAAAGGCTGCTTCGCTGGCAGCCCTAGTGCTTTCCTTCTACACTAAGTAAATCTCCATCTTCCTCAATATTTGTATTCTTGTCTCTCTCTTAATGTGAGCTATATTTAATTTATTAACAGCACTGAATTAACTTTTAGTAGAAACTACACAGTCTGTTATCTGTTATTAGAAAAGAGACCAAAGGAGGAGACGTGGAGTTGGCATAATAATGAAACCCTGAAATCAATAAACATTTCAGTAATCTTTAAAATACATTCAAATGACCTGCAAGTGTAAGAAAGTCAATACCTCACAAGCAAACATAAGTAAGTTCCTCTCTATCCATCAGTTACACTTACCATCTTGTTAAGTTTGTTAGTCTTAGTGAATGTCCCAGTGCATAAGTTGGAAGGAAGATTAATCCCCATGCTGTGTTAGAGTAACTGTGTTAAGGATTCAATTTCCTTTACGCAATGAACTCAACCATAGGTAAGACTCAGCAGAACAGGTAGCGAAAGTAGCTCATTTAATCTTCTGAAGTTATCAAAGAAATGCGTGAAAAGAATTGAAGTAACATGAGAGGTAGGACTGACCCCGAAAGCAACATGCAACTGGTCAGTCTATTAGACCAAAGAACTCGGAAATGAAAAAGGATATGAGACAGGTAAATAGACTACTCTGTATGTTAGAGGCATTACTGAAGATAAAGGATTATTATTGCTGAATCCAGTCAGTGTGTACTACTACAGGCTTCCTTGATCCAGAATTCTTGTCCTCATACAAAGCTCAAACACAAAAAAAGAACCTCAGCCAGCACTTCCTTCCAGGTCTCAGAGTCAGTACACAAATTGTACTGCAGTCATCTTCAGTTTAACTTCAAGAAACGCATTTCACAGAATCATCAAGGTCGGAAAAGACTTTCAAGATCACCTAGTCCAACCATCCACCTACCACCAAGATTTCCCCTCTGTGCCTTAATACAACATCTAAGCATTTCTTGAACACTTCCAGGGACAGTGACTTGACTACCTTCCTGGTCTGCCTGGTCCAATGCCTGACCACTCTTTCTGAGAAGAAGTTTTTCCTAATATCCAATCTGAATTGCTCCTGGTGCTACTTGAAGCCATTCCCTCTGGTACCTCCTTTCAGGAAGTTGTAGAGAGCGATAAGGTCTTCCCTGAGCCTCTTCTTCTCCAGAATAAACAAGCTCAGTTCCCTCAGCCACTCCCCACAGGACTTGTGCCCCAGACCCCTCACAGCCCCACTGCCTTTTTCTGGACACACTCCAGGTCCTCATTGTCTTTCTTGCAGTGAAGGACCCAACACTGAACACAGTACATTGCTCCTGCTGGCAACGCTATTGCTGATACAAGCCAGGACACCATTGGCCTTCTTGGCCTCCTGAGCACACTGCTGGCTCATATTCAGCTGAGCGTTGACCAACACCCCCAGGTCCTTTTCCACTACACAGCCTTCCAGGCCATCCCACTGGCCTCAGTACAGTGATCCAGCCGGTCCAGATTTGTGCACACAATGCAAGTAATCATGGATGCACTGGCCCTTCTCTAACTTGAGCATGCGTGTGGCTATGCATATACTCTGTCTGTGTCATGAGATAAGTAACACAGCCCATGCAGCATCAAACTTCACCGGGGCTGCATCAAGTCTTACTAAATCTCTGTGGTGTGAGATTCTCTGTACATCAGACTATACATTAGTCTGCAACAATCTTTTAACAATCATTTTCTTAGCACTGTCTGAACGACAGTGAAAACGTGAGGGCAGTCTGAAAATCCCAAGAGTTTCATACTATCTGAATACAGAAGTGTATTTTCACTTTTAAAACAATGCCCAAGAGGCCGTAAACAACCTAAAATAACCACTACTATTTAATGGAAGAAGAAATCTGATGTTTGTAATGCTGTTTATGTATGGATATCTGGACTCTCAAACTCTAATTCAGGAAACCTGGCCAAAACATCTAGTCCAATTTTTGTGGAGTCCCACAACAGTGATATATATAGATAACATACAAATCTTTCTTTTATCAAGTTAAGGTTGTCAAGTCAGTTTTAACAATTATCAGAGCACAATTCACATGATTTAGATTTAATAATGAAAAACTTATCCCAAAAGAAGAGCACAGATTTCACGATTTAATTCATTACTGTTATTCCATATCCAAACTACACAACCACTCACTCACCATATTCCTGAAATACAATACAATGCAATACACTTCACAGTACTCAGTGCCAAATATGCTAAAATAAAGCAGCTACAAATAAGAAATAATCTTTCCAAAATCTCAAAAATGTTAGCTGATGCTCCCCTATTAAAGTGTAGGCACAATAATTGGTTGACAATTAACAACCAGAACACGGGTAGCTAGGCTGGGCAGAAAAAACCCACTACTAATACATGCCTAGAAGAGCACAAAACCACCTTACACAAGCAGTCCTGATAGATAATAACACAATAAACTGTATAAAATAACAGTGACAATTTCCAATTGGATTTTATTACAGAAGGTCAAATACTACAAAAGTGATTTGTAATAAGATCACTTCCAGAAAAGAAACACTTCTTATGAGTTCTGTGGATGGGATATATCTGCTGCTCCCTTTCCCTACCCTTAAATTCTTTCAGTGATTGCACAGCAAAGAATATCACTAAAACGTCATTGGATATTTATCATTAATTATGTCATAACAATTTGAAAACAAAGATATCTGCATTATTTCCTCTCTATTTGAAAACGATTGTATTCTTTTACAGTGAGCATAAGAAAATGCAGGTGTGCTATTTTGAAGTAAGTGATCATTATTGTAAGGCATATTTAGCACCAGGAGAGAACAGTCAGTATGTTAACTGCCTTCATATGGCACTTTTATCAGCCATGTCAAGCTTGTAAGGATATCCTTAAGTCTCACAAGCATAAGCTCTTGTAGATATCCTTTCATCCAAAGGAGAAAAATAAAAGACTTAGGGACCTAGTCTAAGGTAAGTATTTATTAGTTAGGTATTGTTTTCATGGCTGCATTTAATGCAATAAGCATCAGCTACGGATTTTTAAGCTTTGTATTCAAAACTTTGAAAATGAGATCATGCTGTAAGGAATCAAATTCTCACATTAGTATCTTGAATGTAGATCACAACTGTTTTAAACAGGCTTTAGAAAACTAACACGTTCAAAGTCCGATTCAAGTAGATATTTCTCAGTTAAGCAGAGTGGAAAGCCTGCCTTAATATTTTACAGCATAGGCTGCTTTTTTGTTCAGAACACAGCAATTGCTACTAAATTCTATCGTAGTTCACGATGACCGTATTGCCAGACAACAGAAGACTAGTGATCTGAAAGAGACTGTGTGTGTGCTTTCCTTTTATAAAAAGGATCCGTTCCCTCGATTCTTTGCAGAGAGTCTGGCCAAAAGTATCTTTCTGGTGAAAGCTAATCTGCACAAACACTTTCCAAACACTTCTCTAAGTGACTGGATGAAGATTATCTACACCATCTTCCATATCTAGGAATCACTTGTTTTCCTTTCAGTTACCAACAACTGCTGTTTAAACATAAGTGAAGATCAGGTCAAAATTCCCATTTGGCTGTAACAGTTCTACCTCCTTTCTATACTACGCTATTATTTTAGACAATTTTTGCTGATGTCAAGGGAAGATCTGCCAAAGAGCACTGTGTTTTGTAATTATTTTTGTGAGATTACTTTTCTTAAAGTTCACTACAACATTCTTGCAGCAATAGTCCTGTCATGCAGCATATCGCCGAGGCTGAGATGCAATTCTTAATACTGAGAAGGCATGACATCACCACTCGACATAACATTATAGCTAAACCAGTTCCTCGCACCTTTCTGATCAGTGAATCCACAAATCTGATGGCAAACCACATTCCAGTTGCCTTTTGTCCCAGCTTTCTTAAGTACAGATAATACAGATATGTTAGGGATGGCCAAACCAGAGTACATCCGTCATCAGCAGAAGGATGAAAATCTATAACCTTAGCATTACATCAAGCTTTTTTTTTTTTTTAATTGCTATTTGTTTAGCAAGAGCAGCCTTACTCATTTGCTTCTGAGTATCCACTACATCCTCATAAATTCCACTTCTACATATACACCTGTAAATCATTCAGGCATGAAAAACAGAGAACAATGTTTACATTAGGCTTCAAATGCAAATGGCTTATTTTTTCCTGATTGCTTCTATCAAGAAAGTAACCTAAAATTAACAGTAAACATTCTGCGTATAAAATCAAGTCTCCTATATTGAATACTGATCTTGCAGACATATAATTTATTTACTACTTTAATCACACGCTGTCTAGCATGGAAGAAGAACCTAACTGCATCTACAGCAGGTGCACACGTAACAGACATCAGCATCAGCAAGTCTGAGAATGTAATGACTGTCAGGTGGCCTGGAAACGCAAGACTTTGCATTTGCTGTATTGCTGGGCTGGATGTTTGAAAAGTCACTTTAACCACATCCTGCAATTAAACCATCTGGAGCACAGATCTGCAATTAGTCATCCTGGACATTGGACTTTATCTGAACAAATACCGTATAGCAATAAAGCTGGAAGGTAGGACAGCATTAAGGAAAAGATGCATAATGAATTACCACTGGCACAGTCATAAACCTTTGAGACACTTAACTGTGGTGTTAATTTAGTACTTTATGAAAGCATAGTAAGCTTAAAGGTTAAAAGGTCCGGAAGGCTAAAACCTGCTCTTTTGGATCAATTTGCCCTGCTGGAGGCTAAAGCAAGTCGCTGCTGCTCCAGCCACATAAATTACAGCAGTCTCTTCAGCAGCATAACAAACTCCGTTCACATCCATTAGTAAGGTCTGAGTAATGTCAACCAAAGCTGGACGCATACCTTATTCAGTGACATGCCCTTTCCTTCCCTTTTCATCATGAAGTCATCGGTACAATTTATTTAAAGCTGCAATCACCACCTTAGCTCGAAAAAGCTGTGTTATGCCTGTAATGAGATACAAGCAAAACATACATTCCCTGGACTCGCACGACACACTGTCAATTGCATTCAGAAACAAGCAGCAATTACAGAGCGACGAGTAACTCTTGAAGCCATGGAGCCGGGGCAGAGAGACGAGTACCTCTGCATGCCACCCAATAACGTTTTATTAACGTAAAGATTTATGCCAGAGCACGTAGAAGAATAAGCAATGAAATAAATGAAGAAAGCCTGTTCTCCCACAAGCCCATGTGCTCAAACACAAAAGAACATACAGCCACTTCCATCACTGTCACGTCCTCTGCAGCCTTTATTCTGAAATCTGATGAGCTGTATTGATTTGGGAAAATCATTTTGCTTCTTGGAAAACTAGACTCTAGCTTATTCACTGTCATCTATTTCTTTCTCATGAAGACAGTTGGTCAATATTTAGTTGACTGGTCAGCTAAAAGCAGCTCTGGCTTCTTTTGCTTTTAGTGCCTCGCTGGCAACATTATTCTCTTCAAGCTTTAGTATGAAATAAAATAGCACATTAGACTTCTTGCTGAGGGTGATGTGAAATGGTATTGCCCCTGGACAAAACGATGACCAAAATGGTCAGACAGGGAGGCTCTGGAGGACTGGCAGCTTCTAATCCTCAAGATCCCTTGTCAGTTATAACGATAATTATGGCATTACGTTATTCTCAGTTTATGTTTCTTCCAAAGATAGTCTGCCTAACAGGTAGATGACAAACAAGACCTAAATGCAAGAGGACAGCTAAAAGGAAAACAAATGCTCCCAATCAGATACAAGTTTAAATTTTACACTTATTATAAGAACAATAAGAGACTCAACGAGAAGTGTGTAATATTCCCAGAAACTAGATCAGATTGGGCCCCAGATAGCTTGCAGGTTTACCAAACAGTTCTACTAAAATACAAGCTACTTCAAGTGGTGACTTTGAAAACTATGAAGCCACTGCAATTAGCATAATTTTCTCCTGAAAGACAGATTCGATTTTGGCAGGATTAGGAAAAGCTTGTGGATAAGTTGCTGTCAGATCTCTTCCATGTCAGATTACATATGTATAGTGTTTACAGGAATAAGCACAAGTAATGTTATTATAAACTAACCGGAGGTTTCTCATCTCCAGATGACAACTAAGGATTTGTTTTTATATCTCTTCTTTGGCCAGCGTAATTGAACCACCTCACTGATGCTTCAAAATAAAACCGCAGTCTTACTCTATTTCAGCTGATGCTAAAAATCCACACTGAAAATCCTCTGACATCTGTGTGTTCTAAGGAAAACCACATCTTTTTTTTCTCTTTTACTCCCGTAATCATAACTGTGATTCACATACCCTGACTAAAATACGTCACAGTCAAATTTAGAAGTAGGAAATGCTATTCTGCAATCCCCTGAATTCCCCACTCCCTTCTCAAGGAGAGTTATTTCTGCTTCTGCGCTGCTGTGCTGTAGAATGCAGAGACAGACTTCTGTCTTCCAGTAAAGGAAAAGAAATAAAAACAAAACACCATGCACAATTCACTGCCCTTGCTTGTATTGCTAGGACTAGATGTCATATGAGATAAGCAACAGAACATAAGGCTTTTGAACTCAGCTGTCACACTCGCTTCCTACAGCTCATGTTAATTACAGGATCTCTTCATCTAGTTATTTCTCTCCTAAACTCTTTCACTCATAAAAGCAAGTAAATTGCAAAGCAAAACAAGACTGGAGCAGAGGGCAAAACGCTGTTGTTTAATAGAAGTAAGACCATAAAGGGAAAACAAAACCATTTTTTTTCCTCACTCTGACAAGCATTCAGAAGTTCCTTTAATGATTATCTGCCTCCTTCCTATTCTTCATTTCTGACACCAGACCACAGAAATACTGTTTTAATCAGCAGACTGTTGAGAAGCAGCTGCAGAAGTAAGGAAGCTGCTGTACACTACTGTGGGTGTGCATGTGCGTGCTTTTTTTAAAACCAAACCAAACCAAACAAAATCCTAAACACGTATTTTCTTCATAAGCGGAGTACCAAGACATCTCAATCAAGTTTGTGCCCCAGCTCTGAACTCTGCTACTGAAAGGACAATTCACTCAGATAGTAAAAACCAAACAAATCACTGATGACAAAAGGCACCCATAAACCTCCAAGCGTCTTGGTGATTAGTCCCCCAGTGCTGTGCATCATGATGAAGACCTGCCAGGTGCAAACAGTGGTACAATTATTTATCAAACAGTAGAGCAGCTAATGAAACATTAAGTGGGAAAGGGAAGAGAGAGAATTTGTGGGAAAGAAACAGCACGGACAAAGAAACAATTCCAAGCCCAAACCGTGAAAATGCTTCCAAATGTGTAGACTGCAGATACCAGAATTGCAGCGGAGCCAGGCAGACAATTCTGCTCAACCTCAAAGAGCTGAGGCTGATCCATATACCTCACTGGGATTGAGAAGCAGAGCCTCTTATAAATTATGATGCTTCATTTAAAGTCAAAGCATTTATTTGCTTTTGTGACAGCTTTGGATCCTTTTCATCTCCAGCTACCAGGCTCTAGAGAGAACACATTCCTGTAGCTCTGCTGGCAGCCAGCTGTGGCCTCAGTAAATTATAAAGCCTCCTAACAAGCCATTCTTTACAAAGGCCAACTGCAGTAACTAGACATGATAACTTCTCTATTATTCCACTCGCTAGAATTTAAAATAGCAATTTTAAACTGCTGGCTGAAAATACGGAAATCTACTGAGCTGCATCTTACGTACACATGTATGTTAGTGCGTATATCTGCCTGCATTAAGATTCCCTTACTGCACGAAACCTTCATTGTCCTCCTGTCCCATGCCTTGGGAGGAGGGCAAACACGGGACACAAACACATCCAAGACAAAGGGGAGGAAAGAACATTTAAGACTTCCCTCCCTCAAGTTCTCCTAACAACTAACACAGGAAAAGTACCACTTCTTTTGTTCATTTAGCAGGGTTTGCAAGGACGTGCCTTATGTTTGTGGAGGCAAACCCTATTAAGACTCTAATACACTGACACTCTACCATGGCATTTCACAGTAAAACACATACATCTAAAATCAGCGTATAGTCAAGCATACTGCAAATGTAAATGAGACTTCTCTCTCTTTTCTTTTCTCACCCATGTGCCTAAAAGGAAACAATTAACGGAGTTACAGTGGGGCCCACCATTCCACTTCTCTGTCTAGGAAAAGCAGACAAAAACCCTTAAAGGTCTGACACTCATCTTCATATGCATTTCTTACGCAATTGCTTCTGCTTAGAATTTGGAGTAACATTATTTTAAGGTCTCTTGTTTGCCACAGTTAGCGGATGAAAAACAAAACGATGCTTGAAACTCAATCCTCCAGATTTCAGAACCACATAACAAGAATTCTACATCACCAAGCTTTAAAAAGGATCTAAAAAAATTAAGGTGGCTAATTGCTACAATTTTTACAGCTCTTATCCCACAGTCTGTAGGGTATTTTTCCTCAAAAACAGCAAGCAACGATGCCTTTCCTATTACAGAATTATTTTACAAGGGAAACAGAAGACCAGAATAGTTACAAGTTTTTCAGTAACAGACTTAAGACACCAGTCCTTTTCCGTAAACAAGCCTAATTAACTATGACTAATGGTGTTCTCCTTCAGCAGAAGAAACTTGAAAGGACTTTTGTTAGCATCTACTGAAGCGAAGTAGTCATTTTGCTGGGACGGAGCAAAAGTTAGCTACTTATCAAGTGCCTGGCTTCAATAGGTGTCACAGTTCTGCAGAGCAGTTCACTGTGATTTTGTTTTCCCTGCTTCAAATTACCTCCCGAGTGGGTAAACTAGTAAAACGCCTAGTTAACCAGTTAGCCTCTCCAAGCTACTCATCAATACTGATGCAATGCCAAGAGGAGTTACCAGCTAACAGGTTTCCCATTACTGACCAGTACACTTTCTGCTAGGCTTTTCTTTTGTCGCAGCCACAGCTTGGATAATTTTCCTTCTGGTGTCCTTTGTGCATCAAGTTCCTGCTTCTCCACTCCCTAATAAGAGCTAGGTAGGTTTTCCGTTACCTGCTGCAAAGCCTACAGCTTCATTTGGCTTTGTCATGTACCAGAGCTGATCCACCTTCGACCTTCTCACATTTAGAAATAAAACTATTCAGACACTGAGGACAAGCCAACGTTGTATAAAATGTAAGTAAAATTTTAAGAGTTCTAGGAATTTTAATATTATCTGTTAAAACCTCTTTTGGTTTCTTTTGGTGATGAAACATCCCTCAAAGGATCATCATAGGCACGCCTTCCTTCATTCAAGTTCAACTAACATGATGACAAAAACACATATTTCAATATAATTAGAATATTTTCCCATGTCAGTAAAAGAAAAAAAAGAGGCTGTAAGGTCAGACATGACTTAATTCCTTCCATGGTCAGACAAATGGTACCAAGACAAAGCTCGCTTTGCTCTGGCATCTACACACAAATTTCTGTATGAATTACAGACAGCACTTTGGCCTCATCTGAAACGTCAGTCCCTTAGGCTGATAAACTGTGACCCCCAGGTGGCACATCCAGCCTCTCACAAGGGGCAGGGCCATCACTGCTTTGTGGTGAGGACTGCAGCATGAGAGCCAATCCATCAAGCTCCCTGGCGGCTTTTACAGCCTCCCTGCAACTGGCCCAAGTCAAACTCCACAGCTCCTATTGTTCACATTTTGTGTTTTGGTTTTTTTCCCTCCCTGGTGAAGTTAGGGCAAGTCCAAGGCTTCAATAAGGAAGAAAGGCTATTGTGAGCAGCTCAGTTCATTGACTTTGAGCTGTGCAACAATGGCCCAGAAGCCTTTTCCCTCAGAGTAACACATTTCTAATTGCTAATAATCGTCAGGAACATAGATCAGCCCTTAGACACAGTCTTGTATGAAAGGAAAGTATAGCTAGCATTCAAACAGATGGTCTCATCATCTTTACGCACTAAAAATGATCTCGCAAAACAATTTTAAGCAAAGCATTGACTGTAGCCTTCCGGACTCACGGAGCTGTCACACCAACACTGGTATGTTCCGTAGCGTTATGAGGGTATTAGAAAACTAGTGACTAACACAGATCTGATTTAAAATATCCTCCGTGGAATCACAATATGCTAACAGTGGACAAACAGGACACTTTTCCTTATCCATTCTGTAGAGTTTCAAGATCAATAACATGCTCAAAATGGAAAAACGCTTTCAGAATTGACTCCCCCAGCATTTTCCTGAGGTCTAAAGACCATTTAAATTGAACTTCTGCATGTCTGACAGGGAACAATCCTGACTTGCCTTTGAAAACATCCAGCCTTAATTACTACAATTATTTTTAAACAACCGCGTTATCACTTCTGTTGCACGCATAAACCTTACTGCCACCAACACACCATTTACACTGTCATTATCTGCTGTTACCAAACGTGCAGAATCCCCTTCTTTCGGTAAAAACTTTAACAGTGCTGGATTTTACAGCCAGCAGACTTCTGTGTCTTTTTAAATATTCATCAAAGTTAAAACTGGACTGAAAAAAAGGAAAGGGAGGATAGAACAGTTTTTGTAGAATTGTTCTGATAGAAGTGATCAACAAGCAATAACCAACTGCAGTGACTCCTGAAATCAATTTCCCTGGGTATTGAATAAGCAGAAGGAAGAGAGTGGCTCTTCTTTCAAACTGACCTGCAGCTTTATGTGATTCTGCCACAAAAAAACTCAGCCCTTTGGAAAGGCTCATCCCATTTTTAATTACAGCATAGCATTTGACAGTCATATGTGGATGTTTGTTTACTCCTTTAAACCTGACTATCAGTATTAAGGTAGTGAGAGGCGCTCTGAATTATACTTTCATCTACGTGCCTTCTCAGGCAATGACTTCACAATTGGATGGGAGCTGGAAAGATATTCGGTGAGCTTTCTGTCAAGGTGCTGGTTGAAAGAACAGCAGCTTCCTTCTGCTAAATCCCCTGATACAGCAGCTTGTTCTTTCAGCTGTCATTCAGTCCAGCATGGCTTTTCATACAAAACCTGAGGAGATCAAGTGCAGACTAAAGGCTTGTTTCAAGTGAAGGATTCCCCCTGGTCCCCGGATTTCAGCTGAAAGCATATATACACCCTGAAGAATGAGAACTACTAATAATTCGTAGTCCATCAAATAGAGTGTTTTCAGATTCTCATGAAGATTAAGTTTCACATTTATCTAGGTGGATACCTGAATACATAGAGTGGTAAGAAAAGCACGCAGAAACACTAGCACTGCTAAAGTACCGTTATAAAAATAGAATACACCCAGCCTTTCAATTTAAGTACATACACACTGTACATTAGTGATTGTATTAGTAAACTAACTTTTTACCTATATGCATATTATCTTATTTCCTTCCTTATAGATAATAACACACGCAGCATCACATTTCTTGTCCCTATAGGGGCGTAAGACGCTGCTGACAAAAACAAGCACAGAAGTGTGAAAAGATAAACTACTGCAGCAACCTGAACTGTACTTGCAGTGTAGGTAAAAGAAGGGATTCATGCTGACAGTGCTGTCAATTAGCTATCACTCATAGGCACTGTGTTCAGCTCCCCAGTTTTTTTTCGAAGGGAAATAGATGTAATGCTATTATTGTCAGCTCACAAAGCTGAGAAGCAATGCTGCTATATTTAACCTAAACTGTTTTTCATGGGTGCTCCGTAGGATGAATGATATCTGATTTAGAAAAATGACAGTGATTTTGTTGAGCTTTCCAAAATCAACACTCATTTTACCCATTTTAGTAGAACAAAACAAGAGGCTGCTGAAGCACATTTGTCTCTCTGATGATGTGTATTCACCAAGAACAGCCTATAAGCCACCTACTGAAAGCAGCTTCAGACAGTTAGCCTCACCCACAGCTCCTTACAATTTAATGAACAGTCATATCCAGCACATCTCTTACCAATAGCCTGACAGTAGTTACTCTCCAGGCTCAAAAGAGAAATTTGTCATTGCTTAAACACATTTTACAGATGTAACAGATAAAGGCAATAGAGAAAACGGAGCTTTTATAAAACAAAACTGACAGAGCATAAAGCTGTTCCTCCAGAATGCGCATCCGTGTGCGCAGGCGTGCTGGGCTTCTGTGTGCTGTAGGGAAACAGACAATGAAAGTAGGAAGCATGGGACGACAGCCTTCTCTGCTTCAGGAAACGTGAAGTTCACTCGCAGGGTAAAAGCCATGCTTTTCAATCTGCACATGTGATCATGAGAAACTGATTCCAAGCAGGTTTGGGGGTATTTAATTTATTGCTTGGTACGTAAATCCCATCTTGTACCCTCATTATTGCAAAAATAGAGAAAGCAGTGGGTGACATTTCGAGGCTCTGCTTAGACATTTTCATTTTTCAGACGTTCACAGCTCACTAAGCTTTCATTTCAAATGAAGACCCGTCTATATTTAAATACTGAAATAGAGCTGTGCATGTTTTGTATGTTTTAAACTGGGTTAGAACGCTTACTGAACAATACAGCTTAAATGAAATGAATTCTTGAATATACCAAGCTAACACTCCCCCTTAAATGAGCAGGAAAGCACTGCTGAAGTGCTTCAATAAATATGGCAGCCTTAATGAAGAGGCAGTGCTGAGAACTTCTTGTAAATGAACAAAAACATTACTTGGCTTTGGCACATCTGCTTCTCACAGCGGCTCTCAACATTTTGTGCCTCTTTCTTGGTACTTCATTACTTATCACAAAACCAATCAGGTAGAAAAACTGCTGTCGTTAAATTAAGGAACCCTGAACCATGGATTCTTGAGCCATGTTTTGCCAAGTTAACATGACAGCATTACAAATATCTGCAAATGTAACCTTTTCTAATGGAAAACAAATCTATTTTTGAACACAGATGAGCTTCCCCTATGTCAATAAACACAAATCAACTCTCGTTAAAACAGAGAGGAAAGCAGCTAATTTCTTTCTCAATAAAATTTATGAAGCAATAAAAACTTTGTTGTACAAGCTGTGAGGTTTGTTTCACTTCCTCGTCACATGAATTAATGAGGAAAATTCTGCCCTTCCCTTACACTCTTCACTTCACAGACTCGCACCAGGAAGGGCACCTTACAGAGGACCTGGAGAATAATCACCTTTACATTCTTTTTACTATTTGGCACTGAAGATCTTAATTTCCAGTCTCTTCAGTGACAATATTGGTGAATTTGATTGCCACTGTGCCGTGAATTATGCTTAGTAATGTGGTCCAACTAACAGAAAAATAAATGCTATGTCTGAACTAGGGTAACTGTCGCCAGAACAAACAAGCATAATCCTTAATCCCACCTATTTACAATACTTTAAATGTCAGTTAATTTAAATTCCCGCAACCCTTGAGCACGATCAAAAGGCAGAAAAATTGTACCGCTTAAAAATATGTGCTTGCAAAAGCAAAAGGCTGATGAAGATTTTATGCCTAATATTTAGTCAGATTAAGTATAATACTTCACTACATGTTTCATCGCCACTTGAGTTCCCTCTGACCACGTGAAGAAAGCTGCTTTTGATGGAACACAAAAGCAAGGCTTCTGGGAATGTGTTGTTCTCTCTTTTCAAATCCTCTGATGCATTAATTTCCTGACCTCTCTCCTAATGCAGAAGTACAGCTCGCTCCTTAGGTGATCATCTTTGTCAGAACAACTTCCACTCAGACAGCCGCTAATCCACCAGAGCTAATGGTTTCTGTCAGGAAGGAAGCAGGTGAAACGATGCTATCCTTATATTGCATGGAAAAACCTCAGGTGGGCTTCTTCCCTCACCAAGTAGCAGCACAACATATCAAACATAAAGAATCTGCTTCTGTTGGTACCCGCATGTGAATGCAGTTCCATTTCGGCAATGTGCGAGGTTAAACCACTCGAAATGGTAAGGGTTCACCCTTCCATAAGCTGGGAGACAACTGTACAGAAGGAGTTCTCCCTTGCTCTTAGTCCTCTGCACTGCTTGTACGGCTACTACAGCCTTTAAACTCACCTGTCTGCCTTATGAACTCTTTGCGTTTCAGGACACCAAATCACTCACAGGTGACCACCCGAAACCAGAAAGGAATTAGCAAAATCCAAGCTGTCTTTCCCATGTATCCTCCCACAATACTTTATGTATTAC
>PPHD01005834.1:0-25616 GCA_002909625.1 Bambusicola thoracicus | reverse complement strand
CAGGCTGTGGGAATTTCAGGCTGTGGTTGCTCAAAAGGCTCTGTGAGATCTGTAATGATGGGTCCTTAGATTTCAGTCGGATTTCAATCACAGACGGTCATCAGCCATGTAACCTGGGGTGATGCTGTTGGGTAGGGCAGCCAGGATGGGCTCTGCTTGGGTTTCCCTGTGGGTCTCCCAGCAAAGTCCTAACTCTCTCCAGTCCTGCTGAAGCAATTGAGAGCTGGTGAGGACCTGAAGGCAGAAAAAGGAGCTTCCTTTCTGGGGGAGGAGGAGGAAGCTGCTTTCTTCCAGATGTGAGCCTCTGGGGAAGCTGGAGACCAAGGAACTCATCCTGGGTAGCATGGAGGTAGTGCTCCCTCTGGGTGGTGTGAGAGGTGGGTCTGTGTCAATGGAGCTCCTCCTGGAGTTACACAAGTGACAGCAGGACCCTGCCATGTAAAAATGAAATCCTTTGGCTCTGCCCAGTGCGTGGTGTGCACAGGGCTGTAACCCAATCCCATTGCTGGAGCCAAGCATCCAGGGCAGGTGGCCGGCTGCTGGCTGTGCCCCCTCTCTGGGACATGGTGCAGGGCTCTGTGCTGCAGGATGACAGGGCTGAGCACACGGCTGTGGCAGAACAGGGACCAGCTCCCACCTCTCGAAGCCATTGCTGGAGGACATCTCACTCCCCTGGGGACAGAGGTGCAGGTCAGTTTTATTACCCCAGGACTACTCCAAGGCTTTGGGTATCCAAGGGATGAGATTTGCTCTAATTTGCTCAATTTTACCGTATTTTTGGTAGGACTGTTGATGATCGTTGTGGTCCTTTTCAACACAGGCCGTTCTATGATTCTGTGATATTGCATTGTATTGGGCAGAAGTTCATCAGGCTTTCTGCTTTCTTTGTGCCTGGGCACTTTCAGGACTTCTCCATATCTCATATATGCTCTTCCCATTCCCCTCCTGCTTGCAGCTCCCTGGGCAATGGCTTAGCAAAGGACTGGGCCAGCAAGGAGCAGCTCAGCATTGATCCTTTATCAGCATGGCGCTCCTAAAGCCAAAGCAATGGCGAACTCCATGGCAGCAGTACTTTATCAGTACTTTATCAACCTGATCCCTCTCTTCTGTACATAGGGAGAAAATAATAAATCAGCAAGCTGAGAGGGTGGAACTTTTCAATCTTTTCATGGGTTTTTTTTTGGTGGGAGCTTTCTGCTGAGCATGCATTGGTTTTGCTGAACTCTGGGGTGAGCAGAGCCATTGGTTGTCCCTGCGAGGAGCTCTGCAGATTGTGGCCTGCGTGCTTTTGGCTTATTTCGACATTGTGCGTGTCAAATGTGATACTCCAGATTTTCCTGGCTGCCTTTCAAACGCCTCTCACCTTTACAAGGGACTGGCATTAAACTGTGCAAGGATGCAGCCCTGCGTGTGTTCGAAGTGTTCGCTAAAGCCCTGTCAATTTACCTTGTTTTCCCAGAAAAGGAAATGACAAAAATGCAGAGATATTTAATGACTTTAAGTATAAACGAGAAAACATTAAAAGGAAAAAATATATATATCTAAGAAAGTCAATGCGTATGGGCTAGCCAAAGCCAAGCAGGACCATCGCAGCCTTGCAGCTGGCATGGCACATCAATGGGTTGATGGTTGGACTTGATGATCTTAGAAGGCTTTTCCACCCGTAATTATGATTCTGTGATTCTGTAATTCCATGACAGTTCTATGGTTCTAAGATCTGAGGGCGCTGTGTGCAGCTCCGTTCTGCTGTCCCGTGGACACACAGCTGGAAGAAGAGCACTCAGTTCTGCAGACCTCCAAAGGGCAGGAAATTGAAACTCCTGTGTGTAACCATGCATAACTGGTGGGAAAAAAAAGACATAAATAGGTCAATGGCAAAAAGGGCACTAAAAAGGGTGTACATATGTGGCAGCACTGAAAGAACAGTGAACCCAAACCAGCGAAACCTCAGCAGTTGTTTTGTCAGCTTGCTCGAGCTGTGCATTGTTACTCCCTTTGAGGTCTATGCGCAGAGAGATGCAAATGCATTCAGGAGCGGATGCTTTGCATCTCCAATTTGCATTGTCAGCTCTGTGCAAAGACAGGGGGCCTTACCATGGCCTTGGAGTAGAGCAGTTCTGCACGGGGATAGGTAGCAGTGCAGCTCCCACTTGCAGGGAGAGGTGCGTTTGCATACAGAGGGTTTTTTGCAGCATTTCTACCCCTCGCTTGTGCATTCAAAGCAAACCCGGAGCGTTTTGCAGTGTCAACTTGAAAGATCACTTTGTCGTCTTGGCGAGGTGATACAATGATCTTGGAGGCCACTTGAATTTGATTTTGCTGAGGCTTTATTGCGTTTTGCTTAATTGCTTCTGTTTTATTGTTAATGAGACAAAGAGCAGTTTGTAGAATAGAGCTTGAGGAGTAAAATTATCCAGGAGCAGAGATGAAATGTGAATGTTAGAAGTTGCCTTCCGTTGTTTGTGCTGTCTTTAAACTCCTCATGCGGTTTTGTTCAGCCCTTCAGACCTGGAGGCGACATCACTGCCCCATCTGTGTCCTGCAGGGACATCCTTAGGGCAAACCCTGCACCTGGCTGCAGGGTGAGTTCCCCATGGGGAGAATGGGCCATGGTCCATGCTCTCTCTTGGTCAGACACCCCTGCAGTCCAGTTTATTCCTTCTCCAGTCTGAAAAGAGCAAACTTGCAACCTTTTTGCAGAGCTTTCAGCGTACCCTTAAGAAGCAGAACCATACAGGAGTGATGTAGTCTGGTGTGGGGTCCAAACCTTGGGTGGCAAACATCTGTGCATGTAAAATAATGAGGAATATTCTGCAATGGGGATTAATCTTATAATTACACACAGCTACAGTTCACTGCTGGTGGGATAAACCCAGTCCTCCCAGGTGGGCAGCCAGGAGCCAGGATCTGGGACTCCCAAGGCATCACTGTAGGGTGAAATGAACAGTGTTGGGATGAGCTTGCTTTCATTTTGGTCATTGCTATAGGGTCCGTTTTTTTGCACTGATGGCTAAAATCACTGCTGCATACTGCGGATGCAGTCGATGTGCTCTGCCTGCAGCACGGGGCTCTGGGGTCTGGGGGTTGCATTTGCATGGGACTTCACAAGATCTGTGTAGTGATGAGCAAAATGAGCCTGGTCTCCTACGCATGCAAAGCAACAGCTTTGTGACCTGGGCTCTATCTGACTGCTGCATCTCTGAGGCTGCAATTATACCCGTAAACAGATGAAGCCAGGGTCAATCTCTTGACCCCAAGGACCAATGGCATGGGGACACATTGCTCCATGGGGGTGTCCAGGCTTTGCATGCAGTCTTGCAGAAGGGCAGCCTTTGCCTTGAAGTGCCATTTCACTTCTCACCCGCTGAAATTACCTGGGGCACACGGTGTACCTGGGTTTTGCTTTTACGTTTCCGTTACCCACCCGTTAGTTGGTTGGATTTAGTACAAATGGAGAAGTGAGTGGGCAGCAAGACTGCTGAGCCATGGCTCTGTGCATCCAGGGCAGGAAGGGGAGGCAGTTCATCGATAAGTCAGGGGAGGGTCAAGGGAAACCATTTTCAGCTGATCTCTACAAAGCTCGCTGGCCAGGAGACCAGGGGCTGTGGGATTGACTCAGCCCTCATTCCCCACTGATTCACCCTGCAATTATGAGATTGAGCAGAAATCGTAAACTCCATCTGAACTGTAGTTGTCCTTTTTTTTTTTTTTTTCCCCCCACTCCTGTGGTTTGAAACTATGTAGAAACGTTTTGGAAGGTTTCTCAATGCGTGAGTTTAACCCTAAGTCTCAGCAGGGGGAAGGTATTATCAGGGAAAGGCAATTACTGCTTTAGCTGGACGCGAGTCACATTACCTTTGGAAAGAACCACCCTCTCGCCAATAGCTGGCTTCCCATTCAGGGTTTGGCAGGTCTGGAGCACTGAATTCGGATGAATTTTGAAAGAATCATTACACAGCAGTAGTTTCAAAATATTAGCTCACTAATGACTTCTTTGCACCAATGAGTGCGCGAGAAGTGAAAGCAGCAGAGATTGTTACAATCCTCGGGAGGGACGTGATGGTGATGCACGTAATCCCGCTTAGCAGTCACCAGTGCTGAATGACTCTTAAGGGTCATCTTAAAAATTGGGAAAAAAACTCCATTTTCTTGAGTTCTGTGTGCGAGAAAACAGGATTAGGTACATTACGAATGCAAAAGAAACCCCCTTCTGGGATATATAAGAGTGGTGTGTTGGCATTACCTTCCTGTCTGCAGGAACTCAACTTCAAATCTCAGTTGTCCTTAATGATGGAAGTGGCATTAGTGCAGTCTCCTGCTTCCAAGCATGTGTTTGTGGTGAGATGGAGCAGCCGTGGGCTGCCCACTGCTCTGCCCAGAGGTCAGCAGTGTTTGGGGCAGAGCTGGGTGCTCTGGGGTAGCACAACCCTATCCTGCCTTCTGCATCTGTGGGACCAGGTGGAAGGGAGCTCTCAGACGATGTTTTCCTTACCTGGGTTTGTGGGGCAGAAAGCCTCTCTCCATGCTGCCCATTTTCCAGTGGCGGTGCTCACTGGCTGCATTAATGAACTCTGTTTCAATTTGGATGAGTTAGCGGAAAAAAGAAAAACTGTTTTAAGTTATGAAAGCCATCGTTTGTGCGTGCCTTGGGGGCAAAGCACACAGCTGTTTTCCTGCTGGTACAGGTGCCCGTGGCTGCCCAGGTTGGTAAGAAGGGGAACTGCTGAAGCCATGTGGGTTAGGAGCAAAAGTGAACCAATGCAGCATTCAGTCCTTGAGTTTTTAATGAGCAGAGAAAGTCTCCTGGAGGTCCCCCCGTCTGTTTCTAGTTACGAGGATACTTTATCTCTGCAGGTCTCTCCTTTCCCGTAGTATCCGAGGGCCTCACGGACACTCATGGATGACTCACATCACATCTGCAAAATAGGGAAGTATCCCCATTTTAGAAGCGGGGACTAACGCGGGTTGTAGATGTATGACTTGCCCAGTTTCACACAGGAAACATGTAACTGAAGTGGGAATTGAGCCCAAGTCACATGAGTTGAGCCCTGGATTGCTGTCTGGCCTTGGCGAGCCCAAAGCAGCTCAGCAGATGTTGTATGTGTGGAATTGGTTTGAGAAGCAGGCGCATTCATCCAGAGGTTGTAGCTGTAAGTGTGAAAGCTGCTGCTGCATGCGGCGGGGTCAGGATAAGGTGGGAAACCCAGCAGTGAGCTGGAGGTGAGGTGAGAGGAGAGGGGGCTGAAGATGGAGCCCAGCCCGTGGGGGATGTGCACTTATGGGCACCCTCGTGCTGTCCCCGAGGAGCACATTGGCTTTATACAGAGCCTGTTTGCATTAATCCCTGCTGGACGTGCCTTTCTGCAGCAGTGCCTATACGCATCTGCTCTACTTCGCTTGCATCCTAGTGAGCATGTCCCCTTTCTTCTGTTAGTGTTTCCTTTGTCTGCTATGATGCGTGTCACTGAGCACGTCACTGGGACTCACATCTGGATAAACTGTGGCTTGTGGAAGTGCTGGTGGGCGCAGTCCCTTCATCAGTCTTGGGTATTGGCAAGAAATATGTATGACTTTCCTCTTGGTACATGGAGCTCAGCATTGGGTCTGTCCAACTGGTGGCTCTTCAGCCATAAGGCATGACTGAAGGTGGAAGCAGGGCCCTGGTCTTTCTCTTCTCTTCTCTTCTCTTCTCTTCTCTTCTCTTCTCTTCTCTGCAGATACTGATGCTCTATGAGTGGTTTGAGTTGCTCTCTGAGCCATGGTTGGGTTTTAGGATGCAAAGCCCCAGGGGAGGAGAAATTTCAGCCTTCTCCCAGACAAACAAGGGTTCATTGCACTATGGTTTGTGGTAGCCGCAGGTCTTCAGTGGAGCTTATAACTCTTCTCCAAACTTGTTTCCACTTTGGACTTGGGATCTGGGAGGAGACAGGGTTGTGTTCAGGCATTGCCATGCCACCCATCCACTGCTTCTTCCTGAGCTTCTGGGAGTTGGGATGGCAAAACGGGAGAGCCAAACTGGGCTCTGAATAAATGACCTTTCTCTCATTGCTGTGCTTGGGCACGCTCCTCAGCTGAGAGGAGGCTGCTTGCCTAAGTGTTCAGTTGTCCAGACTTATTCTTAGTTAGATATTTACACGGCCCCTTATGGAGGCCATTTTTGAGGAGGAAGAGAATGGATGGGACTGTGGAGCTCTGAATAACATGGGCAGGTCTGTGGTACAGGGCTCGGAGGGATAAGGAAGTCACAATCCAGAGCTGGACACAGCACCATTAGCAGTCAGTGTGGCAGCGACTGAAGGCAGCTTGGGGGTTGTTACAAGAGTGAAGCCCATTTAAAACTTTGGGAACAGTAACCAAAATTTGCCACTGTTCTCTGTTCTTCTGTGTTTCAGAGGAGCTGTGACCACACAGACAAGGAAGAGCTCTGCTTAGTTCTGCCCATGCCTTTGCTGTTATTGTGGGTCTGAGCCCTCCTGCTGCAGAGTGGGTTGCACAGTGCCACTGAGCATGGGATTTGGTGATGGGCCATTGCCTTGGAGTAACTGTCAGTTCTTCCATGGGATTGTAGTGCTCATGTCTGTGGAGGAGTCATCTTTTTCTTTGCATGCAATGTATGCAAAGATGACTTAGTGGAGGGTTGTTAGACTTAGGGCAGTATGGTTGGGTTGTAGTTGGACTTGATGATCTTTAAGGTCCTTTCAAACCTGAGCAGTTCTATGATTCTGTGCTCAGGGTTGTTTTTCAGAGTGCATCTGCACTTGGGATCTTGCTTTGCCTAAGCCTGACCCCTGTGCAGATCAATGCATTCATGTTAAAAGCTCAATGCAGGGTAAGTATGGAGGAACTCAATGGTTGAGTGAAGTGGAGGTGGCCTAAATGTGTGCTTGCCAATGTGTGGTGTCCACAGAGGAGCAGAACCCATAGCAGTGTGTTCCAGCAGTGTGCACATCACCACCAGGGTGAACTTGCTGCAGGAGGTGAGTGCAGTCACCAAGGGCATCTCCAGCTGTTGGGACTCTGTTTGTGTACTGTTCTGGTTACCAAGCAATCCTCTCCATCAGGGCACCTGATGTAACCCTGTGTGCTCACTGCTGAGATGGCATTTTAATATCCAAGCATTATGATTCCAACGTGCTCTTTCTTTTACAGGCTGAATTAAATCCTGGGCAAACGAGGGAGAGACACCATCAAAATTACAGGCTATCAGGTCCACTGTAAGTAACCTCTGCTTTTTCCTAGTGAGTTGCTCTGAATGTGTGCATTGCCCTTTGCAGTGGGCTCAGCCTGGAAACAGGAGTTTTTCTGTTCTTTGTCTGCCTTACTTTGCTTTTTCTTTGGTAAACATAGCAATTTTTTGCCTGGCAAGTCCTGCCAATGCTGCATCAGCATTTTATATTATTGAGTGTATTTACAAAAGGTAATGATCTACCAGTGCTGCCCACCTATATACATTGTGAACCCCTTTTGGCCATAAATCACTTTGAAAGTCCAAGGGAGCATATGTGCTGTCATTCAGAGCTGCAGCTGGGATCTCATCATGACGATCATGATCTCTGGGCAGCAGAATGCTCTGTGCTTTGCCCATAGCCCTATCTGCTCTGATAAGACATTGCCTTGCAGAGCTTTGTAAGAGCCAAGGAACACCGTGAGCTACTGACAAAAGGGGTCTGGTTTCACTCAGCTGTGTCTCTCCAGATTGATTAATCTGTGGTTTAAAAATGGGAAAATGCTAAACGTTAGTGGTTGCCAGTAAGAAGGGAGCCATACCTTTCTGCAGAGCAGAAATAGGAGCCTGCATTTTGCTTATTTCACTCATTTTCACAAAACTTGGAAGAATCCAAATATATTTAACATATGTCCGCTATGGTAGACTTTAAATCTGATGGAAGTTGGCCAAATGGCTTTGAAGTTATCACGGAGAGTGACCAGGCAGATTTTCCAGTAGCACACTAGCTGCTCTCACCTTCTTAAAAACAGCCTGAAATTCTGTGTGTGGAAGAAAATGCTGTCTGTTGTGATTGGAATGGTACGGAAAGGCAGGGTTTCTGTTGGAATAGCTTCCCGCTAAGCCTGCTGGATCTCAATCTGTCTTACACAGGTCCAAACAGCAAAGAAAACCCTTCCATCTGCTGCGGTATTGCAAACAGCAGAGTTTTGCCACTGGGAGGGTTTTAAGGAACCACTGTAATGAAATGTTTTAGTGTGCTGTAAGCAACAGGCAAGCAGCAGAAAGCCAAGCGCTGCTGTTTTCCACATCTTACTTGGAAGGATTGGGTCCTGGAGGCCAACCTCAAGGTAGATGAAGGATTCCTTCTGATGTCTTCCCAGTGATGTTCCCACCTGGGGCTCAGGTGTCACTTTTCTGCCAGCTTCTGGGAGCTTCCATCCCAAATCCAATGGCAGAGAGCTTCTTCTAGGGAATATGTGCCATGATGGTCCCACATATGGGGTCAACGCTTGGCACTAGCTGGCTGGTTCTTCCTCAAGTCCTTTAGGAGGGCTTAGGTGAGGTTCAGGATTTGTTCCTGTGCTTCTTCACTGAAATCCATTGCAGCCATAATAAAAGAATTCAAAATACCAACAAGACTATCTAAAATAGCATTCCTAAGCATTTTGTCTCAGGCTTTGGGGTGAAACTCTGGTCCCATTCAAATCAGAGGGAATTTTCTTGTTGATTTCCTTCATCAAGGTGGAAGCCTTTGTTTCTGTCTTAGAAACGAAACAGGCATTTCTGTTCATGTTCACTCCATTGCACTTCAATTAAAACCCTGAGAAATGATGTTTGAATAGAAATAATAGCTGGAACCCTCTATTTTAATGCCTGTACTTTGGATTTGGCCCCAGACATGCGATGTTAGCAGCTGGAAACCACGTCCCATAAAATCCATGTGACTTTTTCCTTAGGGATTTGCTGACATTGTGCCAGTGCTATGCATTGCCTTGCTGTGCTGATCTACAGAGAGGGCAGTGCAGAGCGCAAGCTAAATGAAAGTCAACACCAATAAGCAAAAAAAAGTAGAGGCATAGCACATGACAGAGGAAAGAGACTTCTCAGGTCATGTGGAGGCAGAGATGAAAGTAAAAGCAAAAGATGTGCCTTTTCTGAGAAAAAAATGGGAGAATGAGGAAAGCGTGATGGTAAGGGGTGTGGTTTAGTGGGGAAATACTGGTGGTAGGTGGACAGTTGGATGGGATGATCTTGGAGGTCTTTTCCAACCTTGGTGATGCTAGGAGTCTATGAAGGCTGGAGTTTTTGAAGGCAGATAGATTTTGGCTGAGAGAAAGCTAAGAGGAACTGAAGAAAAATAAGATGAGAGTTGGCTTTTCTGTCTGCACAGTGATCCTCCTTAACTATCTCGGGTTTTATCACAGCAGGGTTGGACATCCACCCTCAGCCCTTTGGAAGCTCTCCTTCCCTTGTCCCACCATGTCACCAAGCTCATGGGAGAGAAACACTCCCACAGTTGTTAGATTCAGTGGACTTCGTGTTTTTCTGCTGCTTTATTCCGCGCTGTTGAATTTTCCTTGGAGAGGTATCAATCCAGTGAAATGGTATCCAGCCAGGAGAACTATCTTTTGCCATTGTCATTCCAAGGGCCATTTCCAGTAATGGAAAAAATATGTAGAAAGTAGCCTGAATTGCCCCAGAATGGTCGCACTCACTGCTGTAGGCAGCAGGTGTGCTTGTTCGTTGACCAATTCTTTAAATGCTAACTTTTGTGCAGAGTTCATGACTGAATCAGCTGCAGCCCATGTGTTCATCAGAGGACGGTCTGAACAGTTGGTGATGATACAGAATCATCTCAGAAAGCTTCCTCACAGGCCCAATTATTTTGCACTTAGGAGTGGATATAAAGTCTATAGGAGAAAACAGTATTAACATGTTTTTCAGGCTTTCTTTTGTTGGCAGTTCTTAAATGTGAGTGTGCGAGCTTGTGGGAGGCAGCATTCACTTTGTGCATGCTGAAGAAGTCTCATCTTAAATCCTCTTCTACCACGTTAATGTGCTCTGTGCGTCACGAGTGGGGCAAAGAACACAATCTTGGGCAAAAATGGATGTGATAAATCAGCTTCCCAGCTGCCTTTGATCTTGAGTAAGTCCTGTGCTGTAAATACAGCACTCTAAGTGTAGCCCAGACCACACTTGGTCAGCACAGAGGAGCCAGCACTCTCAGAAAGGGATTTCAAAATGTAATTAATTACGCCTCGTAGTAATGAGCACATAAACATGAGGCACCTTTCCTAGCGAGTCAGGGCAAGTGCAAGGCTGGGAAGAAGCAAAGTTCTTGCTGGAGGAGATCAGAAAAAGGAAAGTAAAGCATTAAGATAGGAGCGAGCTTTCTGTGCATGTAGCTCAGGTGTGGATGTCAGAGCAGACCAAGTAAGCCACTGCACCTATTAATAAGAGCTGACAAATCAGGGCAATCAGTCTCACTGATCCGAGACCTTGATGTGGGATGCATTGTCCCCATGGGGTCCCTCACTGTTGTCTGCACCTCCCAGTGATAGTTAGAATCATAGAATCACCAAGGTTGGAAAAGACCTACAAGATCATCCAGTCCAACCATCCACCCATCACCAATACCTCTCACTAAACCATGTCTCTCAACACAACAACCAAACGTTCCTTGAACGCCTCCAGGGTCGGAGACTGCACCACCTCTCTGGGCAATAGAGGATAGGGAATTTAACAACTTGAACCCACCTAAGGTCAGATGGATCAGTCCCAGCCAAAGAATAGGTAATTTTTAACCACTCCAGTAAAATCTGGTTGGTTGGATGCTGCCATATTTTTACACACGGCTAGATTAAATTACCTGACACCCCACATCTGTTCTTTCTCATGGAATGTGGAGCATCCACAAGCTTGTAGGACCAGATGAATAGAGGATTTTGCATAGGACACAATGGAGTTCTTCTGCTGGCTCTTCATTGCTGCTGCTCTGGATAAGGCTGGGCTATTGGGCAGCTGGAGTCTCAGGCACATGGAGTGCAGTCCCCTGTGCCTCCCTGTTTTGTGTGGTTTACTCTTCAGCCCCATCCCTGCATCTTCCCCCTGTATGGGACAGTACCAAAGCAGCAGGGCTTTGAGCAAGTTCCCATTAAATCTATGCCATTCTGTGGTAGCAAAGCATAGCATACTTTTGTAAGGAAGATACTTTCTTTCCTACCTCACTGTAAATCGTATGTATCAGTTTGCTTCACTTAAAAAGCCCCATCCTTGGGAACACTCCTCCCACTTTCTGTTCCGTCTCTTGGTGATGCTGTCTTCTTTCAGTGCAATCAGAGCATTTCCTCTCCAAGTGTCTCATTAGTAGCTGTGTTTGATGACAAGCATGGTAGGTTTCATAGAGCTTCCCATTATAAGGAGGGCTTGCCTTTATAGACAAGCAATTTCAACATCCTGCCCGTATGAAATATATGCATAGTATAGAGCTGGGCTTGCATCACTGCTTGGCAGCAAAAGGCAGGAAATTAAAGCAACAAAATTTCAGTAAAAGAGTGCATGTCCTTTCTCTTTGCCTGCTATTGTTGTAAGTGACACACAAGATTACTGCAAGCTTAGGGGCAGATTTCCTGCAGAAGGGTTTGCTTTTTTTCCGTCAGTGAATGTATGTGCTGCATTCGGCAGTGCTTTGTGTATAGTCAGTTTGTCTGTGCAGTCTGTTAGGAAGGGAAGTGCAATTACAGAAAGCTGTAAAACTGCAAATGTTTGCAGGAGATCAGGAGGAATCCACGTCCGAAGCCATTTAAATACATTTTTCAGATCTGAGCGTGTTTCAAGTTACTGTATTTGGTTACAGCTGCAGTGCCAACTTATGTGTACATTACACTGAGCTTAAGTCCCTGAGGTTTGACTTAGTACGATTTATGTTTAGGTTATCGTTACAAGTGATGCCTCATAAATTGTGGACATTCAGTCGGTTATTCTGAGTTCCTTGCAAAATATTTACAGTTGCTCTCTGCAAAAGTAGCACTGTTTAATTACTTAAATACAAACGCTGAAGTAATTCTTTTCTGTTTGTTTTTTTTTCCCTTGGATGTAATTGCAGAAATGTTGGAAATGCTTTTCCAAGGCTTTTGAACTCAGAAGTGGAACAGAAGGAAGACACAGGGGGACACACACCGCTCAGCGTTATTTTCCTTGCACAGGAAAAAAAGATCATTATGAGATGAGCGCTAAAGTCTCAAGTTTTCAAAGGTTTGCATAACAAACAAGAGACACATTGTGGGTTGCATCTTGACTTTGAAGGCTTGCCACTGTCAACTGAAATAAAATGGCAAGGTTTAAAGCCTTAACCAAGTTCACAAGGAAAATATTTGGACTAAAAGTTTTGGAAAGTTTTCTCTCTTTGAAGTAGTTTGTCATGTGTTACCAATGTGAACTTTATTGACCTTGAAACGCTTTTTTTTTTTTGAGTCAAATAGCAACTAGTGACACTTTAGTCAGATCTTAAATCAACAACCATCTCCTGGCGACTCCAGCTTCGTAACAAATGCAGGCAAAACAGGGAATCTGCAGAAGAGACCTTTATTATTCGTAAATGAAGCCTGCCAAAACCTTCCCGAAATAGCATTCAAAGACCCTTTTAAGGTCATGGATCCTGAACAAAGCCAGAAGAGCACAAAAAAGGCTGAGGAAAGTCCAAGAAAGAGGCTTCCCAAAGGAGAGGCTTTCCAAGCCAGTATTTCATCTGCAGCTACGTATCAGGGCAGCTCCGCTTCTTCGCAAGGAACCCCTCTCCGAGATCTCATATCGCAGCAGCACTTTTCTGGCTCTTTGCCGATTCCAAGAGAGGAATCTCAGGAGAAGACTGGACATCAGAAGCAACCTAAGCCTTCCTCTTTCGAACACCCTCCCCACGTCTCGCAGCTTCAGCAGCACGCACTGTCACCAGCATTCATGTCTCCTGGGAAACCCGAGCACGTCCTTGAAGGGCCCACATGGCAGCTAGTTGATCCCGTAAGACCAGGTCCCTCCGGCTCCTTTCCATCGCCCGGGCTTCACGCACACCACGGCCAGATCTTACCTTCCCATTCACCGATCATTCCTGGAGAGGACATGCCGTCCGTTCAAAAGGTCTACATCCCTCGCCCTTCACAGGTTCCCTTAAAACAAGCTGAGGAAGTGCACAAGAAGGAAAAGAAACCTCAGAAGCCAGGCAAATACATTTGCCAGTACTGCAGCAGGCCTTGTGCGAAGCCAAGTGTGCTCCAAAAACATATCAGGTCACACACAGGTGAGAGGCCGTACCCTTGCATTCCATGTGGCTTTTCTTTTAAGACTAAGAGCAATTTGTATAAACATAGGAAATCTCATGCTCATCGAATAAAAGCTGGGCTGGCCTCAGGGATAGGAGCAGAGATGTATCCGTCGAGCTTGGAAATGGAGAGGATTGGTGGGGAGGACTTTGAGGAGCCAACAGAAGGAGAAAGCACAGATTCGGAGGAGGAGACGGGAGCGATGTCGGGTCACCCTGCAGAGCTCTCCCCCAGGCAGAAGCACACCCTGCTGTCCAGCAGCCTGCTGAGCGCCGGGAGCCAAGGCTCCAGCCACGACCGCTGTTCCCTGTCCCATTCCAGTATGTCTCAGTCGCTCGAGGACAGCAGCCAGTTTGCAGAGCCGCCATCTGACCAAGCTCTGAGCCATAAATCGGAAGATACCCACACGATAAAGCAGAAGCTCGCACTCCGCTTAAGCGAACGGAAGAAGGTCATAGATGAGCAAGCTTTCCTGAGCCCCGGGAGTAAAGGAAGTACTGAGTCGGGCTACTTCTCCAGGTCAGAAAGTGCAGAGCAGCAGATCAGCCCCCCAAATACTAATGCGAAATCTTATGCAGAAATTATTTTTGGGAAATGTGGTAGAATTGGGCAACGGACTGCAATGTTGTCTACAAACACAACACAGGGGTTTCCGCATCTCTCTACTGAAGAGAAACCCAGTATGGTACCGTTATCTGTGCCTAGAACACAGGTTATTGAACACATCACTAAGCTAATTACAATTAATGAAGCCGTTGTAGATACCAGTGAAATAGATAGTGTTAAGCCTAGAAGAAGCTCTTTATCTAGACGTAGCAGCATTGAATCTCCAAAGTCTGCTGCTTACAGGGAACCGTTTCAGTTTGATATCAAGTCTGGTTCCGGTAGCCAGTTGGATGCCTCAAAAGCGTTGACTTCCCATGGTGAAAAAATGAAGCCCGAACAATCATTGTTGTCACTTCAGCAATCCCACAGTGCCACAGAGACAGTGCCTCTCCTAAGAAGCCACTCAATGCCTTCTGCTGCATGCACTATAAGCTCCCCACACACCTTTAGAGGTAGCTATTCATTTGATGATCACATCATGGAGCCTGAAGTCTTAAGCCGCAGTCAAGCATTTTCTTCCCATCCTCGAATGCTAAAACGACAACCAGCTATCGAGCTACCTTTGGGAGTAGAATATGTCACGGAGGAGGTTAGCTCTGCGAGCAAAGAAACTGTTTCCAAACCTCCAGAGGAGCCTGAAACCAAGGAAAGCGATCTTACCAAAAAATCACGGAAGGGGCCGAAAGTTAAAGGGTTCATGTATGAATGTAACGTATGTGGTGCTCGGTATAAGAAAAGGGATAATTATGAAGCCCATAAGAAATACTACTGTTCAGAACTGCAGCTCTCAAAGCCACGTTCTTCCACTTCCCATACCTCTTCAGAGACTGAGAAAAATGTCATGGATCCTGAGACATGGCCCCAAGTGATGCATTACAAGCTAGGGAGCACTTTGGAGCTTACCCCGCTCCGAAAACGGCGAAAAGAGAAGAGCCTGGGCGATGATGAGGACCCTCCAGCTTTTGAGCTGTCGGATACTCCCTCCTCCAGCACTGGGCCAGGGGCTCAGTTTGCAAACCCGGCATCATCTGACGTTGCTTTAAACCTAACCCGTGAATCCATGAAGTCACCAGCAGACCCGGGGAAATCTGCACCTTCTGATGTCAGTGCCAGCTTCCACTCCAGGAATACCAAACTGGTTTCAAGCACGGAGGGCAAAGAGAGAAGGACAACCTCAAAGGAGATCTCTGTCATCCAGCACACGAGCTCCTTTGAGAAGTCTGACTCCATCGAGCAGGTGAGCGGCTTGGAGGGCGAAGAGAAGCCCACGCCGCAGTACCCGTCTCAGCCAACCGCGCAGCACAGCCGCCCACATCACTCCCTGCAGCCCAAGCTGGTGCGACAGCCCAACATCCAGGTCCCAGAGATTCTGGTCACGGAGGAGCCTGACAGACCAGAAACGGAGCCAGAGCCTCCTCCAAAAGAGCCAGAAAAAACAGAGGAATTTCAATGGCCACAGAGAAGCCAAACGCTTTCTCAGCTCCCTGCAGAGAAACTCCCACCAAAAAAGAAGAGGCTGCGGCTGGCAGAAATGGCTCAGTCCTCTGGAGAGTCCAGCTTCGAGTCGGTCTCTCTCACCAGAAGCCCGAGCCAGGAGAGCAGTGTATCCCATGGCTCCAGCCATTCCGTGTCATTCGATCGGGAAGATCACAGCAAAACAGAGCCTGGCAGCCAGCCTCCCGAATCCCACTCCAAGCCTCCAGGTGTTGGCTCCCACATGCTGATGGTCCCGAGCCACCACCACCACCATTCCAGGGAGATGCGGAGATCTGCCTCTGAGCAGACACCCAATGTGTCCCATGTTTCCCAGATGTCGGAGACCCGCAGCAAGTCCTTTGACTATGGGAGCTTGTCCTCCACGCCTGCCTCCACTCCCGGCCCCTCCACTTCCTCGGCTCCCCAGGAGAGGAGGAAATGCTTTCTTGTGAGGCAGGCATCCCTCACCAGGCATCCAGAGCACGAGCCAGACCCAGCCCCAGCAGGCCGACCAGAGACAGAAGACCCAGTTCCTTCCTTGAGCAAATCTCCCTCGACAAGTTTGCCGCATCAGCCGCCATCTTCATCCCCTTTGCCCTCTCACGGTACCTACCCAAGCGATAAGAGCCAGCCAAAAGACAGCCCCCAGCCTGCATATACCCAGCCCTACACAGAAGCCCTGCAGGTCTTCCATCCCGTCCCCCAGCTAACGCTGCACGAAAAGCATTTCCTCTCCCCACAAGTTTCCATCTTCCCCTACCAGCCCCTCCTGCCCCAGCCGGGGCAGCCTGCAGAGCTCTTTGCTGCCCACACCATGTCTGATCTCCTCTCCGCGCAGCTCACCGTGCCCCAGCTTCCCCCTTCCATCTTCCAGACCCCTCCGCTGCCCCTCCAGCAGACGCTGCTGCACCCAGGCCCCCTGCACCTCGCTCCGCCGCTGATTCCGCACCCCACCGAGGTACCCTTCAGGCAGCACCCCTCCTTCCTGCCGGTGCACTACCCCAGCTCCTCGCCCATCTCCTCTGCCTTTTTCCTGCCTCTTCAGTCTCAGTTTGCTCTCCAGCTGCCAGAAGCTGGGGGGCATTTACCACAGCTCAAATCCAGCTTATTCCCAGCAGCAGGGACCTCCAGCCTTTCCCCATGCACAGAATACAGCTCGGACACTCGGTTGTACCCCCTGACCCGCACAACAAGTCCTTCGGTGCCTGTGTCCACGGCTCAGCTCGTCGTTCCCACACGGTCGGACCCCGTGGTGTCCCTCGTGGTCCCTGTCCGCATTCAGACCAATATGCCGTCCTACGGGAGCGCCATGTACACCACGCTTTCCCAGATCCTGGTCACTCAATCCCAGTGCAGTTCCTCTTCTATCGTTCTCCCCAAATTTGATGATTGCCAACCCAAGGGCACCCTGGTCTGCAGTGCTGATGTGCATGGCCTTGGGTTTGATCTAGCACAGATGATCACAGAGGAGCAAAGGATTTTCCAGAGCCCGTATCTGAGGGTGCCCTTACCCCTACCGGAGCGAAAGGGCTGCATCCCGCTCACTTCCCCAGCAGACAGCGTCCTCGGGCTGGAGGGAGGCCCATCCACCGTTGGCGGAAGCAAGAGGATGCTCTCTCCAGCGGGCAGTTTGGAGCTGACGATGGAAACGCAGCAGCAGAAAAGAGTGAAAGAGGAGGAGGTGTCAGAAGCAGAGGAGAAGTTGGAAGTGGTGAAGCCACCCAGTGCAATAGAAGAAGGGAAAAAGCAGGATAAAGCTCACTTTCTTACCGAAAGCCAAGGCAGGGTTGAGGTTGAAACACCACCTAGTTTGTCCTTAGAGCAGTCGGAGCTAAAGGAAACCCCAAGTACTTTGCAGCAAGCTGTGTCCCGGTCCGCTTCTCCAAGCTTTGAGGCGCTGGAGGAGTATCAGCAGCCAGCTGGCAAGCAGCCCCTTGGCAAGGCACCTTTACAAAGCGTGAAGAAAGAAGACTCCAAAGAGCCGGTGGAGCAGCCTCCACCCAGCCCTCCAAGCCCTGCACCTCTGTCCGAGGTCCCTTCAAGTGCAATGAAGTCTCGAGAAGGTACGGATACGAAGAAGGTACTTCAGTTCCCCAGTCTCCACACAACCACTAATGTCAGTTGGTGCTATTTAAACTACATAAAGCCAAATCACATCCAGCAAGTCGACCGGCGGTCTTCGGTGTATGCCAGCTGGTGTATTAGCTTGTATAACCCCAACCTTCCGGGTATATCCACTAAAGTCGCCCTGTCCCTCCTGAGGTCCAAGCAGAAGGTGAGCAGGGAAACCTACACCATGGCTACTGCTCCACGGCCAGAGGCAGGCAGGCTTGTCCCGTCCAGCTCCAGGAAGCCCAAAATGACAGAGGTAATGCAATCCTATATATTTCTCCTCATCTATTTGGATACATGGGAAGAGGGGGACGAGGGATGGGGAATTGCTACTGTTAGTTTGATAGGAATTTGTTCATCCTTTTCTCAGTCTGGTAAGTTCTCAGTGAAACTTATAGAGTGAAGAAGCTAACACCCACTAGAATCCCCCCCAAAATGATAATAAATAAAAGGCAAGCCTACTCCAAAGCAGTGTGCCCTATTTCTGTCCTCCAGTTTCTACTTGCCTTGTAATCAAAAGAGCATGTAGGAATCACCACCGCACCATGAACCGCCACTGCTCGAGCACAAAGGATTAGACTTGATTTGCATTTCTGTCTCGATATTTCAAATAGCTTTACAACATTTTTTTTTTTTTTTTTAATAAATGCTGTTATAATTCCCTACATTTTGCATGTTATAAATGAAAAAGGATTACCTTGGGGAAATGGGATTCTGTCTGGTTGTGCATCTACTGATCTCACGTTAATGAACATGGAGAGGCATGCTTAAAAGTATTTAAAAATATTAAAGGGAGATTTGCAAGTGTATTTAGGCTCCCAAAGAAGTGTATAGGCATGCAGTGACATTTATAGAAGTGCCTCAGTAGGTTAGACATGGAGTCTTGTGAAAACACCCGTGTCTTTTAGCCCGTTTAGTTAACGTCCTTAGCTGTCTGCCTGCTTTTCTGGATACCTAAGGATATTTTATACGTTGTCTTTGGAATTAAGAGGAGCAAGGTCAATGGCTTCGTGCAGGCAGAGCTCGCCAAGGCCATTGGCCACACGGGTGCAGGAGTCCTTAAGATGCTTCTGCTGCCTGGAGTTTTGTATCTTGCATTGAGGCCAGATTTTTTTCTCTCTCAGTTAATGCTGAACCATACAGATCCCTTTAATCCAGGTCATGTTCATGTAGATTAGCAAACAGAATTGCTCGAAAGACTTTGCAATTTGATATTCATCTCAAGTCAATTTATATTGATGGATTATTCATTTTATTTCTGAATCATGAAATGAACTCTGAATATTAAATCTATCGTAATCGCTGCTGCAGCTGCTGCTTATAAATATGTCTTAAAATGCACAGTAAAGTCGCTGTGATTCAATAAATCTTTATTTCCATTCAGCATTTCCATCATTCTCCTGCAGAAATCCAAAAGGCAGATTTTCTTGGAGCCTGGGGGCAGATAATTACCTGTGTGGTGCAATAACCGCACTCATGCTTGATATTTATGCACTCTTTTTGCAGTGGATTTTATCTGGAGGGTGTTGTACCATCCTTGATTCCGTTCTCTAATAGAAGTGCCTGTGCTCCTTTGAACTTTGCTCTTTGGCGTGGTGCTAAAATGAACACAAAGCGTTGTGTTTCAGAAATACCAGAGACCCTCATATCCCAAAGTTAAAGTTCAGACCTACACGGGAGCGGCTCAGCCCTTACCCACCAGAACACCTATTTCACTGCCCGCGTTTACCCGAAGGCTGACAAACCTTTTAGACAAAACCCTACAAAAGTTGCCATTTTCACAGTGCAGTTTGCAAAAGCAAGGGCTTGTCCTGCAAAACCCACCTAGAAAACAACGTGGCCTAACTTTAACATTAATACCTGCTGCTGGAAGGAGTGGGTTTTGCAGGAATTACCTTAATTTCAGTGGAGATAAATTGACCTCATGCCAAGTCAAGAAATGTTTTTAATTAGATGAGCAGTGGGGGTGAAATCCCCGGTTTAGTCTCTACGATGCTTATGACTGGCACAGATTAGGAAGCTGCTGATTACTCAGGAAGACGCGATTACCCGGAGCTGCGTAGCAGTAGCATCAGTCAAGGGTTGAGAGTTCAACCTTCAGTTAACTCCAACCACTTTCCTTAAGTCTTTTTCTTCCTTTATGGAACTACCAGCTGTCAGTCAACACGACAGAAAATGTAAAAAGGCTCTAATATTTGGTACAATTATGCATGCAGCAAGCTACCAGCGAGCAGTAGTACTGTGTATACTGTCTACGTACTTGGCTTGATTTCTAAATTACCAGTGGGATTTACTGAGCAGATCAATTCTGAAGTGACTGTAGGCTGCAGTGTGCATGTAGGGATGGTTAATTACACTGTATCGTGCTTGCACAGTTTGTAAATTAAACGAGATTGTAACAGGGGGTAGTAGTGACTGTATGATTTTGGCTCTCCACGGTGCCTTTCATCTGTCTATGTTTTGTGCTTTCAAAAGTTGCAATAAATAAACCTCATGCTACATCTAGAAAGTCAATTGTTTTGTATTCCTCAGTGAACAAGGAACTGAACTGGGAAGGCTTTCACTAGCGCTGTTGTGGACGTGTAGCTCCTATCAGGAGGTGAAGTCATAGTGCTCCATGTTAAGTTTTCGGAGGTGGCACTGATTGGCTCCGAGCACAGAGCCCATCTCCATAGAATCATAGAGGTCCGTCAGTGCTGTTAAATTGTCATCATGGTGTCTGGCCCCGCTCTGTCCTGTGTGGATAACCCACACCACTGCCCAGGATGGGAGGTTGGGCCATTCCCCAGAGGCATCTTGGAAGCGTGCATGGGGCTGATGGAGTGGAGTTGGCACCATCTGTGTGAGCAGACCCAGGGCAGAGAGCAGCTCCGGGTCCCACGGAACTTTTCAGGTCTCCTTTTGAGCTCTGTGGCTTCTCTCCAACCAGGGGAGACAAAGAGGCACCTGGTGAGTGCTTTGTCCCCTTGAGATAGGTGCTTAATCCCCCTAAGAGCTGCCACTGTCTCTAGTGGCCATAGAGTCAAAGGCGACCAGCTCGGATTTAAACTTCTACAGGCAGTAATTCCTCTCCTAACCCTTTGTATTTCAAACCCTCACTCTTTTTCAAGAAATAATACATGAAGTGAGAATGTGGGTGATTCAGTTGTACTTCAAAGGTGTTTTTGCATTTATGTAAAGCGTAACCTGGGTAAAAGGCAGCCTGCTTTCCTCTCTCAAAGCTTTGGAGACCCATTGTTCAAAGCTTTGGAGACCCATTATGTGTAATGTTAGGTTTTAGCAGGGAAACGTCCCAAGATTCCTTTCCAGGTGTGAGAGCTCCACTTGCACTGGGCAGAGACAGGGAGGCAGCTCTAACATGGCAGTCCATATACTTTAACAGATAACACTACACGTGCGAGATGAGATGTCAGCACATGGCTCAGACGTGGTCATGAGCAAAGGGTGGCAGGGGAAGCAGTGAGAAAAGCAAACTCACCCTGGGAACATGTGGGGAGGTCGAGGGTTGCTTTCTCCCATTGGTTTTGTGGCTTTCTGCGCACGGCGCCCTCGGCAGCAGTTTGGTGAGAGGAAATCACCCATGAGCTCTGACTGTCGAGTGATTTACATCAAGCTTAGATGGCCCAAGTCCAAAACTGTGTGAGTGAGTGTGTGCGAGGGGGAAATCCAGGGGCTGAGGTTAAATATACGGATTCTAGTGAGGTCTGCTCTCAAGATCTTTATGCATATTAAGGGAGAGGATGATCCAAGGACAGAGTGGTGGATTTGGGGACAGAGACCCATGGCTGTGCCACGTGCTCAGATTCACCCCAACACCTCCCTGGATAGTCCTGAGCCACCATGCATCTAAATAGTACCTCCATGAGGTCATTGTAAACATAACCCAACCTGCAGGGCTCAAAATCCAGAAGCAGAAACCGTATTTCTTGAGATGTTGTCCTGTCACGAGCAGCCTGTGTGGTGGGCTGCTGTTTCAGCCTGCAGTGTTTGGTCTGTGGAGTCTGTAGAGTGATGTTGTATGTAATCAATGATTGTTTTGCTCTTTTGGGGAGATAGGTTCATTTGCCTTCGCTCCTTTCTAATGAAGGTCGAAAAGAAATAACTAGAGCTGAGAAGGAAGAGGATAAAAGAGGAAAACCAGAAGAAGAGGCTGTTGTAACCAAAAGAGGGGAGCCGGTCAGGATCAAGATCTTTGAAGGAGGGTAAGTGTCAGTTTTATTTCTCTTTTTGTACCGCTGCCGATTGCATGGGAGTTGTTGGTTACAGTGATGGCGAGTCAGTGGAGGTGCCATGTGGAGGCCAGGTATAGCTGGATTCCAGATTTCTTTCTGCGGCCGCCTTGCAAACCCACCCTTCAAGATCAGCAGATACTTCGGACTGCATTCATGTTCTTTTCTGAGTTGTCTTCAATTAAGAGCCCCATAGATCTCGTCTGTGAGCAGGTGGTTGAGTGGAGACAGCTGAAGAGCACAAATGCGTCCTGCAGCTGCCTCTGGTGTGGCAGGGATGCTCAACACATCTTCTGCATCCTTCCATAGCCTTCTCCTGAAAATGAAGTTCCTGATGGTTGTTGCTGTTATGATGAGAAACTGGGGAGCTCTTTCCTTGGGTTTTTAGATGGGGGAGCAAAGAACCATTGGATTTATGTGATTTTAAACCCACCCAACTGAAGTAGCTCGAACCAGAATGGATGCAAGGTCTGAATTTGATGTATCTCTTTATTCTGAGGTCCGGGTAATTCAGAGTGCTCTTCAGTAATTCAGCACTGGTCTAATATTATTGTTTATCTTTTCAAAAATGAAAAATCAGTTAATGAGTAGCATGTCTGTAGGATGCAATTAGTTTCATACTTCAAGATCATCCTTCCTGTGTGTTGCAGAATCCTGAGCAGGATTCATCAGTTCTTCTCTTGCCATTGGGTGGTCTTGGTTTTTGTGTGCTAGAAAAAGGCTTTAATTAGTCAGTGGTTGTGGTTTTCTCTCTGCTGTTACCTGTTGAAGTTTGCTTTTATTTTAAACTATTTCATTAACGGATGATCAGACCATCTCACCAGAGGAGTAAAGCAGTGCTTTGTGAGAGGAGAGCTGCTTGTTGGCTCAGGACTGCTCACCTCTCACCCAGACTGTGCGCTCAGCTCGGGTTTAGGTGCGTGTTGGCAATGAGTGGTGAGCACCGAGGGCCAACCCTTAAAGGAAGAGCCCTTCTCTGTCACCTGCCCTCAACTTGTAATGGTTATGGCAAAGTGATTCAGGGAGGGAGACAGAGAATGGCAAGAAGGCAACAGATTGGCATGTGCAATGAGTGCACTGCTGTCATCCTTCTATTGCATGCAGGCCGATGGTACCAAATGAGCATTGGGTTTTATTGCCTCAAATCCCCATAAGAAGCCTCCATTTCCCTCAGGTGGGTTATCCAGGACTCCTTCCTAGGTGTGATTAAGGAGGCTCAGCATTAACATGGATGAAAATCGCCCTGCCCCTTGCAGAGCTGCTCCACGGAGGCTTTTTGGGGACTGTGCCACATCTCTGTGTCCTCGTGTCCTGAGCAGAATGGGTGGGGAGTCACATTTTCTAAAAGACAGATACAAAATAAAGCAACTTCTCCAATATGTTCTGTATGAGCCAGGATCAGGGAACGTATTAGTCATCCTCAGCGTATGCTATGTTTTATTTTAAAGTTCCTGTAGCATCAGCTTAAGGCAGCCGTCCTTCTGGATACGAGACAGAATATAGTAGCTGCTTAATGCCAAGCACAGGCATAAATGTAAAGCAGCAGATCAGAGACATGCATTTAATATCTCAATAAGATGGCGTGCACACTGCTGAGAGGTCGGGCAGGACAGGCTGTTCTCCCGAGGTGCTTCTACAGAGCTGGTGCTTCGTGCCTTAGCCCCAAAAGCTTTCTGACCTTGAATCCTTTGGTCTCAGCAGCTCAGATCTGCAAGGATGTTTTCTTACAGATGAATCTGTGGGTTGCTTAGTGCTTTGCACAAGATGCTAAGTGGATCAGACCTATTCCTTGCCATCTCCTGCAAATGTTTCACCAAAAGTGCATCCATCCTCAAGATGTGAATTCACCTACTTTACTTCCCCTCCATAAATATTCCCTCTTTGTTTCATTCTTCCCTTATTTATCAGTTTCACGTGCTCTGTTCCAGGCTTGACCCATCCTTCCATTGCAGAGCAGTTGGTTTCAAATCTTTTGGAGCCAACCTGTGCTTTTTTGCCTCTACCAAGGAGGGTGATTATAAAGAAATTCAAGTACTCCTACACAAGTTGAACTTGCTGTATCTCTTTTCGCTCCATCTTCCTCTCAGTTTTTTTTCTTTGAGCTCTTCCCTTTCTCAATGCTATTTTCAGCACTTGCGTTTTTTTTTCCCCCACTGTACATCCTTCTTCCAGCCCTATTTCTGCCTTTCCCCTGTTGCTGCCTTGCTCCCAGCACCCAGGACCCGCTCTGTTCCTTCCCCTGCTGCTGGCCAGAACCTTATTCCCTGGCTTTCAGAGACCAGGAAAGCTACATTTCATGCTTCCATCACACCTGCTGCCCATCTTTAAGGACCAAAGTGATGAACCTGCTGGAGGCTCTAGGAGCTGTGCTCTCTCTGTGTTGTGGCTTTGGTTTCTTGGGGATGGAGGGAGAACGTCCTGGCTCTGTCTTGGCTCTTCCATGGTTAAACATAGATGTAATGTGCAGTTTGGGGTGAGCTTCTGTTTGTAGAATGAATTCTCTTTGTGAACAAGTCTTAAGATCGTTCTATATGTAATTCCAGCAGTGAATTTGTATGGAAAATCCTGGAATTTCATAGGACTTGGTGCAACTCTGCTGTGGCCAGCGTTTGTTCCCATCACGAGCACCCATGTACTCAACAAATAGCAAAGAGGTGGGAGCTCAGCATCCCACGCACAGACTGGGCACTGCACTGCCTTGCTAGGATGTGTCTGGGGGGGAGAACCATGCTGTCAGGCAGCCTGTACTCCTCAAGGAGCAAATAAAACTACCCACTGGCCTTGTCCTCAGGGTTGCCATGGTGGTTGTGAGCAGTGAAAATGAGCTCTGAAGGTCATGCTGGCCAGCACAGCTTCGGGAGTGCTGTGATTCCTCCCTGTCTCTGTGTCACCTTCATCAATCCACTCTGGGGTTTTGGGGGCACTGGGACCATTCTGAAGTCTTACATCATGAAACTGTAGATTGATATCGACCTGATTGGAAAGCGAGGTCCTCGATGGTATCATGGGCTTGTAGGGAAATGTTGCCTGTTTACTGTGCATTAGCATCTTCATGATGAAATCTGATAGTGGTAGGGGTCAATATGTGTCCTTCTGTTTCACAGCCACATCTCTGTGCTCTTATGGAGCCCACTGCTTGGCACATTGGGGTCGTTGACTGCAACTAGTAGGGAAAGCAATACCAAGATATAAGGGTTAAGAACAACTCATGGTGACTGACATCCCCAAAGCAGTGTCATGTAAAATGAGTACTTCAAAGGGAAGGCAGAGGCGCTCTCCATGGGGAACTGCTCTGTTCTTTTTTTCTCTGTAATCAGGAAAAAAAAACACATACGGTTGCAATGTAATGGTCACAGCCCTGAAGCTTCCTTTCATTTGTACCGTCCCATGTGTGCAAATCTGCACATGAGCAAGAAGAACCCATAGTGGTGTAGTAGGGTATCTTAACACTGAGAAAGATGCTCTTGGTGCTGCTGTGACCCAGGCTGCCCTGGACTTTGGTCTGGACTGATTCAGACATGAATCTGGGTCCATCACTCCTTTTCCTCACCAATAAGTAACACATTTGCCAGCCATGAGTTCTTCTGAACCAGAGTGGTGGATCTCCTCCACCTGAAATCGCTGCTCTGTGAGTCGGAGTGAACACAGTCCCTCCTGCCTAATACAGTGCATATAACTGGGGGGATTGCCCTCACAGGCTGAGGGAGCTGGGCTTATTCAGCCTGGAGAAGAGAAGGCTGCGGGGTGACCTCATTGCAGCCTTTCAATACCTGAAGGGAGCCTATAAACAAGGGAGTAAACTCTTTGAAAGGGGAGATAACAGCAGGACAAGGGGGAACGGTTTGAAGTTGAAAGAGGGAAGATTGAGGTTGGATGTGAGGGGGAAATTCTTTACAAGGAGAGTGGTGAGATGCTGAACAGCTGCCCAGA
>PPHD01005833.1:11613-25616 GCA_002909625.1 Bambusicola thoracicus | reverse complement strand
TACACCTGTTTGCAGAGGGAGCTGCTAATTTTACAGAACTTGTGATTTTCAAGCGGGCTCCCAGTCTCTCACTTGAATCCTTTATGCAGTTTTTGAATGCTTATTTGATCACGTTGTTAATCTCCTTGAATATACTGCTCATTTCTTACTCATTTCACTCAGTATCTAGATTTATCATATTTTGAGGAAGCCTTCCCGATAACCAGAGAATACTGAGTGGCAGGGAGTGTGGAGAGGCTTGGGAGAGACTTTAGAGAGATGGACATCTTCAGTGTCATGGAACTTTACTCCTGAACACCTGAAAGGCCCTGGTATTTGAGACAGGGATGTTGCAGCTCAGGCAGATCTGAGGAAGGCACAAATGATTTGGGGCCTGGCTAATGCTTATCAGGCCTTATTCAATACTATCCCAGAGAGGGACAGTTTCTGAAATTGAGAGACAGTCTCTGTGCTGAAAGAGTGTCTCAAAGCTGAAAGGGAGAATCTCCAGGTTCAGAAACAGAGTCTCCAAGCTGAAAGAGACAGTCTCCAATCTGAGAGAGACAATCTCCAATCCAAGAGAAAAGTCCTCCAGTCCGAGCAAGACACTCTCTGATCCAAGAGGCACATCCTCAAGTCCAAACGGGATGTACTCCGAACTGAGCGAGATGCCTTCCAGCATGCAAAATTCAATCTCCAGACTGAACTAAACAGAATTCAGGCTCATTAAGTCATGCTTGAATCTGAACTGAATAACCTCATAATTGAACGAGACAGACTCTGAGCTGAGCTGGAGTGAGAGTATCAGAAATGACCAATCTGATCAACCCCGGGACCAGGGGGGGTTTCGCAACAACGGGAGGCACCACAATTGATGTCACGTAAAGTGTTAATGCTCCAGTTCCAGGCACCTGTCCGGAAGAGAAGAACTACATTCCCAGGGGGGTTTTGCAGTCAGAGAGGAGATATAAACTCTGCCAAAGTCATCTGATGCTCTCTTCTCTTCTCCCCTCGCCTCTCATCCCAATCACATGCATCACCTCAGCTTCTACTGTAAGGCCTACAGCTTTCAGATACTCTTTCTCTCATTATATTTCATTTATTAGCTTCAATTCTAATTGTATTGTATTATAGCGTGTTATCCTGCATTCCAATACTGTGTTTAGTAAATTAGTTTGTTTCTCCTCAGACATTGCCGCTGTTTCAAATTATTTTGGGGTCCCCCGTCTCCCTTTTCCGGAGGCATGGATTTTGTGAAATCCCTCCACCCCGCCAGTCACGGAACTGGGCTGGACCAGCCCGTAAACTGTTGACAGCCATATCTACACACTTCTTGAATACTTCTAGGGAAGGTGGCGTACACCTATTTTGCCTCATTTCTTTAACAATCAAGAGACGTAAGCTGACTGTTTGCTTCACCTTTAACTTTCAATCCTTTTTTCTCTCTTCTATTTGCACCCGTGCTCTTCTGAGTCCTTCTTCCAATTCCTACTCAGTTTTGTTTTTTTTTCCCCCCTTCACTTGATGGGAAACTTCTTCTCTGATACACCAACACAACAAACTATGAAGTACCTATGCTGCCCATGCAAATTATTACATACTCTACTACAGAACTAATACAACCTACTATGTACATAGAATGAAGAATACACTTGGAGATACGTGATCCTTTAGTGCTGTAATTTTATTCATACTGCAAGAAAATAAACCCATGGCTTTACGTTCTGAAGAAATTAAAAAACAGTCTCACCTCACTGAACCTACAGTATCTGAAGGAGTAAAGGGATACAAGTGAAAGGCAGTCAAGTGCAGCTCAGTTTACAAGTGGAAGAAATAAACTTTGTTGAGATCTAGTTGAAAGGGCTATGTCTACCTAACTTTCTGCATTGATTCCATATGTGAGAAGAATGCCACTTTCTAAAGACACAACGTTATCTCTTCCCAGTGAATGCAGTGTGAGTAGTGAGCATGTAAGCCCCTCCGGTAGAGTTGAATATTTTGTTTGTTGAAAAGGTGCTTCAAGTACTTCTGCTTCAGATCGGCAGTTTCTTGTCCGTGCTAGTAATGAGCTCTGCCAGAAGAGCATGAAATTGAAGGTAACAGTTTTGATTAATAGCTTAGAGATGACATTCCAAAAGCCAACATATTGTACAACACAGAAAAAAACTGTGAAAACAGATTCAAAAGGAACAGAGAAAAACTCCTAGATCACTTCCAAATATGATGGATATACTTTACAGCATGAATTTATTCCCCTAAACAAGACAGTATGCCAAGAAAAGTTTAATTACAAAACCAAAGAACTAATGCTTAGGTACACTGCAAATAGTAAGATGCACAGTACCTACTGAATTGCAAGTTGCAGAGTTATTCCATACCAAACAAAAGCATTTGCTACAAATGACTATTTATATAGATGTGAAGAGAGCCCATCAACTAGATGTCACACGTTTAGACTATATTACCTTGAAAATAATAACTGAAAAGCTATTTTCTCCTTACGATATTTCTGATTTGGTTTGCACCCCTAAAGACAAAAGGCAGTAGGCAGGAAGCAGGCAGGAATTAACGATCCAAAATTAAGTGTTTGGAAGAGTGATCACCACCACCAGATCAAGTAAGTAGTGCTTAAAACAGACATGAAAATGAAAAAAAATAGGCAATAACTACTCCTTTCTATACTACGAATGTGTTGTATCTGTACTCATCTAATATTTAATTTCATCTATCCTCCTATTATATCCTTTCGGGTTTTACAGATTTTTCACTATTAACTGTTAGAAAACTGAGCCAAAAACTTGGAAGAATTTTAAGTGCACTACTTGTAGTACATGGAAACAATCAAGTTGAAGCAAACTGACAATGTTTTCATTTGTAAAAGTCCATGTATCATTTAAGGTAGCACAGTTAATGAACTTCAAACTTTTGTACCTTCATTTTATTCACCTTAACTTTCTTGATGCTACGTTGCTCCAACTTGCACTTAAATATTGTTCATACAGTATCCGTTCCTAAACACACACAGGATTAATTCTAGGAATGATGTACCACGTCTTCTATATTGTCACATGAGTATATAAAGAATTAGAAACACAGAATTATTGGAGAATTTTAGAAAAGCTCCAAGTTAAAATATTTCCATATTATTTGTTTCCTTGAAATGGAAAGAGACAATATTTACCTCTATTATCTCTGGCAGGGGCATCATTCTTAACAGGTGCAACAGTCCGTCGACACTATAAAGACAGAAATCTCTTGATACTTGATCACCTCATAATTTATAACATAAACTGAAGCCTCTCCAAGGTTTCCAGCATAACATCAGTCATACAACAGAGAGGTGATTATTGTCAAATCCATCTCTGAAGAGCCTAGGACCGAGACTTCTTGAACTATACAAACTGTTTCAAAACAATCTCCTCTTATATATACTTTCCTTGAGCTATGTCTAGCTGTAACTGTTAGTTCCTAAGTCTCTCCCTGCCAAACGGGTTCTTAGAAAACCTCATTCACCATAGGAAAAAAAAGAACACATTTAACAAGTAGATCCACAAACAGAAGTCAAATGTAAAAATTCAGATATAACAACACGCTTATGACTTCTGCACTACAGTATGAATAGACTTTACCAACCTTAACAATTTTGTTTACTTTGGCTGATGGACCAGGTAGTGGCTGTGTCTCTGGGCTAGGTTCAATATCTTCATCAGGTGCAAGATCTGGATTAAGTGAAAATATGCTCTCCAAGTCAATCTATTTAAAATAATTAAAAAAAATATTTATGAGTTCAAGAACAAATTCATCTTGTTCGTTTCTGTTCTGTTTGAGAATAAACAAAACATATTCAATAATATATCTCAAAATAAACAAAAATACTCCACAACAGGTTTTATCCCACAGTAATCCACAATTCTATAACTGGAAATCTCTCATTTCAAATTTGCTAAAAAAAAATCAGAATTGTTACTTGTCTTCTTAGTTGAAATGTGCAGCTTTTAGAAAACAGATGAATAGTGGTGAACAGATATTCAGAATTCAGTAGCATGATAAAATTAAAACAGAAGTATCAAGCATTATTGCAGAAAATTGACAGTGTTCTATGCTGCACAGTATTTTATAGCATAAAAAAAAACTATCTCAGATATTTGAAATTTGCAGACAGTGTGAAAGAAACAGACAAATTACAACCACCCAAAAAATAAAAGGTGACTCGAAACTATACTAAATATTTTACCCTGTTATTTTCTTCACAGAGTTCCTCATTCAAAATGCCATAAAACTTAGCAGGGGAAGGAAGGAGAACATCTCAAAACTAGCAACCTTCAGAACCATTGAAACTTAGCTTCCTAAAGGCTTTAAATAGTTTTTGTTTCTAGACTGCTATTTCCCCAGGCTGGAACTTTCAAAGATCTAATCCCTGTATGGATTCTTTGTGTCCAGGATGAGCTCAGATAATGAAGTCACAGAACATTCTCCTATGTTTTTGTCTTGTATGTTTTCGTCAAACTGGTGAGGTGTAATTATGTCTAAGATGCTTCTCCAAATCTCACCCTGAACAGGCTAAGCAGATTCAAAACTTCCAGGAAGGAACAACAAAATGTAACTGAGACACAGAAAGACATAGTTTCTTAAAGCATGAATGTCTTAAAAACTAACACCAAAAATAAGTTACGTAAACAAATAATGCAGCAGTTCAATTCCTCAATAAAACAAGCAAATGCAATTCTAATCTACTTCTCCCACTAGTTTCCTGCCTGAACTGCAAGTCATTCTCCTTCTCAAAAAATCTGACTTTTCCACTTGTAAAAAAGGGTTAACAAGGTCAGTCTTTGTAGCTGGGTTCAAAATCAATAAATAAAAAGCACTACTTGCAAGCTATGACACTGAGATCAGGAAGTGAAATTTAATACAACAGAAGACAATGTTTGCCCAAAAGCTCCCATTCAAAACAGTCTGTAGCCAAAGAATCACTGAATAAATGAAGTTTTGTATTTTATCTTCCTTTATACTGCAAATTCCAAAGCAACGTTCATGGAGACTATGCATTTTTTAAAAACAATGAGGTTCTAAAATAATTAAGTTTACCTCTTTGCCCTTAGTGTCTCCATTTTCAATCCACTCAACAGTTACACTTTCATTGTCTTCATTCAGGGACGTTACCATAGCTTGATGAATTCGGCCTAGAAAAGAAACATCACCTATAAGCAGATGAAAAAGAATCCCAGAATTTATTTGAATCCCTGCACGCTGAGAGGCAGGATGAAAAGGGTTAAAACAAAAAGGGGCATAAGTAAAAATAACTGCTGGTCACATACTGAAAGTTGGCTTAGATACAACCTACTAGCAGAATGGGACAATGAAAAAATTCAAGGAGTGAAAAACAGCAATAAGTAAACAAAATACTGTTTGAAAGCCACACCACTTAATCTTTCATCTATGGTAAGTTTTGTTAAGATTTCCAACAACACTGCAGAGAATTTACTGTGGCACACTTCACAAAAGCTTTCTGCCTCCTTTCTAGGCTGATACTTTAAATGTCCTGACATAGCAGTAAAGTGCCCTAACATTATGTTCTGACATCCATCCTATCAGTCTGTAATTCAGCTAAAATTAAGTTGCTTGTAACAATAATAGAAATCCTCGTTTTATAAACAACTGCTAATGTACCACCACTATAACTTACCCAGTGAAAGATCTTAAGCCAGTAAGACCCCATAAAGAAGAATAAAACCAGTAAACTTTCAATTGATAAAGATTTTCCTTCTTAAACACGTATATAGATATTTTTAAACTAACTTCTGTCATATTTTACCCTTTCTTCTAGATATGGTAGAAAGGAGTAATTGCAAAAGCAGAGGAGCCATGCACTGACACAAAAGGATCAAGATCCAAGTGTCACATTGATTTCACATCCATGCTTTGCCCTAAAAACACCAAGAACCAAGCTTTCTAAAGAATGAAAGTCCAACGCAACTGCTCCTCTGATAGCAATCCCCTACTCTGCTGAATTAAGAAGGAAATGCAAACGATAGAGTAAAAACCAAATTCTAAATAATATTACTCCCCAAAAGAAAAAAAATAATAAAACCAAATTCTAAATAATATTACTCCCCAAAAGAAAAAAAAATAATAATAATAAATGCAAAGCTCTTAAAGCTTTACACACCCAGAAAGATGCATCTTAAACCTTTCACAAAATCCTTCACAACCATACAATGTTAAATTAACTTTGGCTTACAGCCTATGCACTCCTACATCTGGTGAACACTACAGATGCCCATACTAGGCCACACTCAGATTGGTTGAAGACCATACATCTACACAGCTTCCCAATGAATTATCCAAGGCCAACAGCAGCCTGGAGATTTTCACAAAAACAGCTCACACTTCCCACGTTCTCACACTGCAGTAACTTGCGTGCACCCACTGTTCCAACATCATACCTGTCTGTCACAGTCAAATGATGGTTTCAGTGACCTACTGTCTGCACCCAATCATAAGCCAGCCTCCACATGCCAAAGAACCACGTGCCACTCCCAAAACAAGCTGAGCTTCCACTGTTAAATACGAAACCCACCTTGGCCCTCAGCTATCTGTCACTGTTTAAGTCTCCTCCACTTTGCATAGTCTTGATAAAATTACTATTAATGACTCGGACAGATGTACTGTTTACTGGACAAAGAATTCGTTGGGAAGCCAGCCTCAAAGAGCCTTAGTGAACAGAGTTAAATCCAGTTGACAGCTGGCCACCAGTGGTGTTTCCTACAGCTCAGTACTAGATCCAATTCTGTTTAATATTTTTATCAATGACTCGATGAGGGAATGAGTGAACCCTCAGTGAGACTGCAGACAACCCCAAGTTGGGCAGAAGCTTTCATGTGCTAGAGTGTAGGAAGGAGCTGCACCAATGGGCTGCACCCAGCTATATGGCACTCAACTAGGCTAAAACCCAGGCATTATTCTTGGGTCATAACAGCCCCATGCAGTGATGCAGGACTGAGGAAGACCAGTTTGAAACTTGCCCAGCAGAAAACAACCGGGGGATGACAGTCAACAGCCAGCTAAACACAAACCTGAGTACCAAATTAGCCAAGAGGGCAATGGTTTCCTAGACTGCATCAGATATCATATGGCCAGCAGGTCTAGAGAAGTGACTGTCCCTCTGTACTCAGCCTGGTGTGACAGAACGCACCAGAAGTGCTGTAACCAGTTTGCGGCCCCTCGCTACAAATAGGATATGGAGGTGCTGGAACTCAGAGAAAAGTAACAAAGCTGCTGAAAGAACTGGAAAACAAAACCTACGAGTGGCAGCTGAGGGAACTGGGGTTGTCTTGTCTGGAGAAAAGGAGGGGAGACCTCATTGTTCTCTACAACCATGAGAAACAAGGCTGCAGCAAGGTGAGTACCAGTTTCTTTACTGAAGTGAAAAGTGATATCACATAAGAAAGTGGTCTCAAGTTGCAGCAGAGGAGGCTGAGATTGAATATTGGGAAGATTTTCTCCATGGAAAGGCTGGCCAAGCACTGGAACAGGCTGCTAAGGGAAGCACTAGAGTCCTCATCCCTGGAGATAGTTAAGTGACCTGTAGACATGGCACTAAGGACACATTTTAGTGATAGGACTTCACGAGTCAGGTTAATGGTTGAAGGTCTTTGTCAACCTAAACAATTTTGTAGTTCTCCTTTTCTAAAACTCCCAGCCCTCAAATCCACCCATGCTTTCTCCTTCATATACTGTTTCAAAATTCTGGTTTAGCTATCTCAGACATAATTGTGTAGTCTTCCAAAGTAAATTTTTTATACACTCCAAGGCTGCTGAGGGACAAGAAGGAAGAAAAACCTTAAATTGTACCTCAAGTTATCTCACCTAATAGTACAAGTAACAGGTGTATGTTTTTAGCACTTCTTTTGTTGTAAATGCTGCCTAATCATTCACACTGAGGTAAACCTAGGCAAAAAAGAAATACTGCGAGTGTCAAGAAGGTACCAGCAAATCTGTGCAGTCTGATGTAGCATTCAGAGGGATGGACTGAATACAACTCAGACAAAAGCAAAGCAAATGCAGAGATGCATGCAGCAGCTGGCACTTAAGGCAGTAGTGCTTTCACATTTGCAGCACTTAACTCACAGTGAACACTACATTACATAACCACTTCTAAACTCCATACTTCTACTTGCCTCAAGCATAAGCATAAGATTCAATTCTCCACTTAAGGATGTTGAGTAGCAGTTAATTTATTTAAAAAAAAAAAGTTTCCCTCTTTGGTTCCTTTCCTCTAGTGTTTGCTAGTTTTTATGTCTCTGAACCATAAATATATATATTTTATTTTGAATAAACACTGCTGTTTGTGCTTCTCGAGCAGCACTCCTATGCATGTCTCAGCACTCACATGCACACTGAAGGCAAGGTCTGGATTCTCACATGGCAATACTCGTGCTTAAGTTGCCCACAGAAGGGAAGTAAATGGTAACACACACACACTGCCATGTTTACACCATGCTCATTCAACACAACAAGCAATATGCATGAAGAGCACAGCTTTCACTTTCCTCTGTGCACATCAGCATGGATTTTGAAAAAGCAGGCACATGAACAGGAACCACAGCCATGCCCTCCTTGCCACACACTGACGTTCCTCCTTTTTTCTACATCCGAACAACACTGTACAAGTACATCCTGCCCTCAGGACCATGTCCTAATTCTGCTGGTGACCATGCTCAAGCGGACTCACTCAGCAAAGGATTCCTGTACTTCTTTGTAAATGCTCTGTGGATGAACATTTCTGTGCAAATTTTCTTTGTGCAACATTCTCAGTGTACTTGTCTGTTAATTTTTCTGCAGCTAGTAAATATCTCATAGTGGCTTAACTTCCTGCAAGAACACTCCATTGTAGAACTGTTTTAATGAGTTCTCCGATTTGTTAGCAAAGTAGAAATACAGCCCAATTTTCTTCCTCTAATTTCTGCCGTTGCTACAAACAGCTTGCTGCAACTGCAAGGACACAAACACTTTTCATCAGCAAGGGAAACAGCAAGACCTAACAACTTTAAATAAATATAGTTCTCTGTCTTAAGGCATGGCCCAGCTGTCAAAGGAAAACTGATATGAGAAAGATATAATGTTAGTGAAACATATAGTATAAAATACAATAATATTCATTAGCATGTCATCGGGTTTTATAAATTCTGTTCGCAGCTGAAATCTATGATACTACATCAATCCCAAAGGCATCATATTGCCTGTTCCCTGTTTTATTATTTTCAATACAGAAAAAATAATAATTAAAATCTTTTTTTAAAGGTTTAATCTTCACCATAGCAAGTGGAAAGAGATCAAAGTAGGCTGATGAATGTATAGAAAATACTAAATCCTCTCACAAACACCATAAGCCAACATGCCATAACAAAAGAATCACAATAAGTCTTCCATCTCTATGCCAGACTGCATCCACTCCCTGGCCAAGACAGTCAGGATTGAGCTAAAAAAATAAATAAATAAACGAAAACAAAAGTTACGTCCAACTTCCAAATATTCTTGGCTTAAACAGAAAATGTATATACTACAATGTTGAAACTGGCAATGTACACATACAATTTGTTCCTTGAGATTCTTAATATGTTATTACAAGTTTACATGTTACTGAATCGCCAGAAAGCACATTTACATCTTTACAATTGCCTCTTGCTCTCTGCAAACAGTATTCCATTATATTTTTCTAGTACACAGCTGAATACAGCAGCTGTGAAATTCAGGAATGCAAGCAACCAATTAGCCTGGCATAAACCTCGCCTAGCATATAAAGCGAGGCCAAGCTGCAAATGCTAAAAGCATAGGAGCCAAATCAATCTGCAGAGTGTGGCGAAAGACAACATCGCCTTCCATTTTTGGTGTATTTTCTACAGCTGATATGAAAATCTGAAATGTAAACATGTTCATGCAAACATAAATGCATGCTACAATAAACTAAAAAGCATGTGATTACAGAACATCATCTTCACAGACATCTCAAAAACAAAAGAAGAAAGTCCAGGAACAGAGGTGATGCACAGATTCTTCACTTGATTTCCAGATCCTCAACACGTTTGGCAGTTCGTGACTTAGATAGGTACACTCTTCACTGGGTAAAAAACTGGCTGGATGGCCAGGCCATCCAGAGTGGTGGTGAAATGAGTTAAATCCAGCTGGCAACCAGTCATCACTGGTGTTCTTCAAGAGTCAGTACTGGGGCCAACCCTATTTACCACTTTTATTAATGATCAAGATGAGACGACTGAGTACATTCTTTACATGTCAAAAGACAACACTGAGCTGAGAAGTGTTGACCTGCTTTTGGTAGTAGGAAGTTTGGAGTAGGAAGGCCCCACAAAGGGATCCGGACAGGCTCAATCACTGGCTGAAACCAACTGTATGAGCTTCAACAAGACTGCATGCCATGTCCTGCACTTGGGCCACAACAACCCCACGCCTTCTTACAGGCTTGGGGTAGAGTGGCTGCCAAGCTGCAAGGAGGAAAAGGATCTGCGGGTGCTAGTCTACACTTGGCTGAACACAAGCCAGCAGTGTACCCAGGTGGTCAAGAAGGCCAATGCCATCCTGGCTTGTATTAGAAAGTTTTGCCAGGGAGATTTAGGTTGGATATAAGGGAAAATTTCTTCTATGAAAGAATGGAAATGCATTCAAACAGGCTGTCCAGGGATGTGGTGGAGTCACCGTCCCTGGAAGTGTTCAAGAAAAAGGCAGCTGTGGCATTGAGGGACATGGTTTCATGGGCATGATGGTGATGGGTTGACAGTTGGATGAAGTAGTCCTAGAGATCTTCTCCAAATCTTGATGATTCTATGATTAGAATTCACATCACGGGCAGTACACTTCTGTGGGACACAGTTACACTGCTACTGAATTCAAAACTGTAAGTTACTTGAAAAGGGTGTTATTTGTGTAAATAAGTTGTGCCAGATTGAAAAGCACACAGAAAGTAACACAGCAAGCACAAGGGTAAGACAAAACGTACACAAAGCCACAAAATACACATTACAATATCCTCACCCTTATCATTTCAAGTGAAAAACATCAACTCTCGACTCGGAAGAAGTAAAGCAAGCAAAAAATATCTACAGAAATAACAAAACACTCGTATTGCAATAATCACTGATGCAGTCATTCAGGTAAATCAAACATTTTAACAAATCCTCACTATAGGTAGCAATACCAGCTACTGCTTCGTAGCAAACACCAAACTATATTTAGATCCTTACCTCTGTGAGAAAACTCAGCATTTTCTATCTGCAAAACTTCCTCAAACTGCCACAACTCTGAAGCAGTGATCAATTACAATACTAAATTCATATCCTTTTCATACTCCTGTTTCTTTTCAGAAACTCAAGTTACCAGCTGTAAACATGAGCTGGCATTTTCTGAATTACAGCCTGTGCTAAGGCATTGGTCAGCACATAACTCAAACCATTCTTTCCTCTTAGTACCTGAAGAAATAAGGCTAGAGAAAGGCCACAGCCTTCCCCACCCTTCCAAATAATTAGGGTGAACTGGACTAAAATGAAACAGCATTTATACTTCTTATGCAAAAACAGCTTTAGAAATCTTAGAGATCTAAAAGTTACAACTAAGTACACACTCTCAATCAGGCTACAGAAAGGAAAACTTCATAATTTCTAGAGATTCCTCATTCCTCCCTCCCAAAACAGCAGCAAGACTTTCAACAGCCTACCACTATAGAACAATTGTTTAAGATTTGTCAGCACAAAACCAGGCAATTATTTTTAGTTTGCTCAGGCTATGGTCATGTCAAGGGATCCAATACTCTGTAAAGGAAACTCAGAGCTTAGGTTACATCCTCAGTAGCTTCCACTTTTTTGAAACACAAATGCGTTACTTTACCTCAGTCAGTGATCTGGTCAGCTAAGCAAAGCTTTTTTTTAAGCGCATCAATAGTAAATGCTTCATAGATTAATACAAAGGTACAGTACAACTTAATGACCACTGCTACCCATTATTTCAGGAACTATTGTGGCCATTTGTGAAACAGCCATGACTTTTCTAATCATGTTCACAATGGACTAACATGGTGTTATCATGCTTACAGGCATCTGAGCGTGTTTTACTGACACTGTTTGCCACTTGATATTCAAAAATTAAAATTGCCAAAAATAGAATTTCTTTCACTCTTTTTTAAAAAAGAATATACACTCCAAGTTATAGAAAAAATATTATGTTTATTGTACGTTTATACATGAGGTTGCAAATCAAGCAGCGTGTACAGCATTACTGTAGTCCAAAAAGCTCTCACTTGTGCTGTTGGCTCCAACTCAGAGAACTGTGGTGGAAAGATTTTGCTGCTCTGAGAGGAAAAGAAATTAATAATTCTTTGCCTAGCAACATCTATTGCAATCTTCCAGGAAAAATTCCAAGGAAGAATAGAATCGCAGTTGACATGTCTCCAGTGATATCAACTGTGGCAGAGTACCAACTAGTTTGTCAGTGTTTGTCATGTCTCTCCCTGCACTAGATGGTCACAGATCTTACCGACAATTCTCAAACAAATGAGGAGAAGAAAAGATAAAGACCCACAAAGCTAATATGCCACTAAAGTTTAGCTTCAAAATACAAAGAGAACAAAACACAAGCAACTTTTTGGTCCTCCATTCAAGACCAGTAACTCCTTCCACTTCAACCAACTCAACTCTAGCTCTACCAGCTCAGTCTAGCTGAGTTTGTTAATTGCCACACCTCCTCCAAATGCATTTCCAGAGCTACATCCTCCAATTGCTGCCTCAACTTTCTGTTACTCCAATACCTCTTTCTTCTTCAATCTTTTTAAACTGCAATTCACTATTGTTTTTTCTGCTTCTGTGGTGATCTCTAAGACTTCCCTTTACATTTAAAGAAAGTTTGTGGTTTCCCCAGTTAGCAAAGCATTGTGTTTTTCACTTCTCTTCAATACAGGTCCAGGTCAGGTGTGGAGTCAACACTCTTGTAGGTTCATTTCAAAGCACATTATTTCACATTAGTGAGCTTCTCACATCCTGCTTTTATTTACTTTCAGAAGCTTTCATTGCCGGTGAAATCAATGGCTGTCATGACATTCGCTTCACAAAAGACTGAAAAAGGAACTCACTGATGTAGGATTTGCAAGCTACAGCTCCATATTGCTTCCATATGTGTCAGTGTCAGAATGAGACAGAAGACTTGTTCCTCACACTGCTTGATTCATAAAGAAGCATCACATCACAACAGCTAACAGATGCACTCATATCTAGATATTTATCAGGCAGTTATTTCTACTCTACCATGCCAGTCAACCTATCACCTTTGAGAACAGTCAAGTTTACCATATAACTTAGCCACAGAAACAAAACTTGGAAGGAAGCACCAATCCAATCATGTCTAATGCATGCTATCATAACTCCTATGTAAAACCCTCTAATAATATGAACACATTTCACTTTTACATTATTAGGCTGTGTGCCTCTTCTGTTCATCCCAGAAAGTTGGACTAGCACCTCACTGTCAACATACAAACTTTTTTCTAGATTACATGTGGCCAAAGTCACTTACTACCCTTTCTTTCATAACCTGTACAAAGACACCTGTACTGGAACAGCATACAAGACACCTGCATTTGTTTCAAACCAACTATCTCCTTTTTCAACACTGGCAACTGAGATGAGGTGCAACAGCTGACACAGAACCCCATACTGCAACACTCACTACAAATTACAGCAATTTGGAAATTCCATTCACTTCCTGCCACTTTACACTGGTGGTCCACAGTTGTCTGTTATTATCTAGATCCTGTCATGCACAGTTTATGAACCCCTACTTTATAGTAAATCCATGTTTACTTTGTGCCATTATGTTTTACCCCAGTTTATTTCGTATTTTGTATTCTTCACACATGACATAAATCTCCATAGAGTTGATACTTTCTTTCTAGCATAGTAATCAAGTTTTCCAAGAACAATGTTACTTTCTCTGTTAAAACTAAAAATGAACAACTACAATGGATG
>PPHD01005832.1:0-25619 GCA_002909625.1 Bambusicola thoracicus | reverse complement strand
ATCAGTAAGAAAATAGAATTGTTAAACTAAATAGATAAATTTGCTTCTTAAATACATCAATGTAAGTACAGAAAGGGTTTTAAAAGTTTTTCCTATGTATGATCACTGAAGAAGTTGCATAGAGCTATTTGACTGAAGCAGATTACTTAAGTAGCAGTTAGGATTTGAACACTGGAATAGCATTGCACCTGCTAAAATTGCTACATTTTCTTAATTAGGTACCTAATTCAGCGTACTTAAGTAAAGATGTATCCAAACACTTCCAGGGAAATAGGTGATGCCTATGAAATGATTGTGCAAGGTTAGTAAGAATGTGTTTTCGCATTTACTCCTCAGGTTAGAGAGATAGAATTTACATAACTATCGAACAGTCAGAAAGTCCAATTTAAGTCAAGACAAAAACTGTGATCAATCATCTGTACAGGGAGGAGAAGAAACTTCTGGAAAATGACTGTTTATTATTTATTCATCCAATTCCCTGAAGCTAAGATCCAGGCAAATGCACTTATTCTTCTATGGAAAGCAAAATGGGAACTTTATAGTCTTTTTCACTTGGTAACTTAGGAGTTTAGGTTAAACAAACAAACAAAAAGATTGTGCCCAGATATGCTATAATAGTCAAATAACAAGTGTGCAAATAACAACTCAGTTAGGAAACTATTAAGTCTTTGAAAATAAACATTTTTTCTGTCTTTGATTATGAAATTTTGGTTCAGATGTGTTACTGAAATTCCTTATTAGTCACATGAGAATTAACTATGTTATGGGTTTGTTTACGTTTGAAATAAACATCCTCAAATAAAGTGAATAGCAAGTACTTGAAAATAAAATGTTTTCTTAGCACTGTGGCTTTCCAGTTCAGAGAACACCATCCATTTCCTCTCAAGGACGTATCATCTATCTTCTGCTTATTCTCTCAGATGTAAAATTACTAATCATTCTCATTGCCAATTAACTTGCTGTATGTATGTAGTTTTACTTCAAAATGCTAAGGAAGCAGCTTACACTGGCAGGATTTCAGACATCCTTGAGATCCTGTTGAATCGAATGCAGTAAAGATAACTCAAAATATAAAATAAACATTATATAGAAATTTGACATAAGAAAACAGAAGTTATGAACTGACTGTAGGCTAACTCAGTCTAAAAAAATATTGTTTGTGTTCTGTACCTCACTTGCATTTATTCTGTAGGTGCATTTACAGCGCGTCTCATAAAATGTGCTATCAGTGGTTGTAAAGGAGAATACAATATTGATAGTTTTAAATATATGTATATTAGAAGACAATATAAGTGGTGAAACATTTCAGAACTTTTAACTCCTTTTCTCACACTACATAGCATTGAGTTTTACCCCAAAATTAGTAGTTTAATTTGTACTTTGCTATCTTTCACCAAAGTTGATCACTACTTCGTTTTATAGTAAAATATTTCTCTAAATAAAATACATATCCATGATTGACTTAACCAGCTGAATACCAAGCCTGCAGTAATATCCTCTTGTTGTCCTGAATGGCATGTTCCATCAGGGCTTTTTGAAGACTCCTTCCATCACACAGAGAGCACTTCGTCTTGACTACAGCTCTACCTTGATCATTTTCAATCCATGATTTTAGTTTAAAGCACATCCTTAGACATATCCTGCAAGATATTCTACTTAGTGCAACAAGAAAGAGTACATCAAGTTTTAATGAAGCCAGTGAGCCAAAATTCCTCCCCCAGAAAGGAAAACAGCGGTGCAGAGTATTCAACTTCAAAATTACATAGTCTCATAAAGCAGAACAAAAATAAAATATTAGTCAGCATAGGATCTCATAAATTATATTTATTAGGAAAAAAATAGTTATAGAAATAGCAAACCTTATACATACATATATCTGTAGTTAGAATTACAGTAGCACGTGTGCTTAAAATGTTTAGTACTAATTTCCATAAAATTTGCATTTTATGATAATTGTCACCACTGCGTCAGTTTTCAAAAGCAAATCTACTGTGCCATCTTCTTCTGAGCTTATTGATTGTTTTAGCAAGAAAGGCTGAAACGGAAGAATATAATAACTGCTTGCAATTTTGTTTTCAATGTCTTTCTTTTCTGTATACTCAATTGAAAAAAATAACTGCTTTAAGTTATAGTAGGATCAGTGACCCATTGAACAGGTAACAGCCAAAGGGCTGTGATCGACGGTTCTATGTCAGGGTGGAGGTTGGCCTCAAGCAGTGACCCTCAGGCAATGGTCTTGGGACTGGTGCTCTTCAACATCTTCATCAGTGACATAGCCAATAGCACTGAGTGCACCCTCAGCAAGTTTGCAGATTAGTGGTGCAGTCAATACATGGGAAGGAAAGGAAGCCATCCAGAGGGGCCTTGGCAGGCTGGAGAAGTGGGCTCATGAGAACCTAATGAGGTTCTGCAAGTCCAGGTGCAGGGTGTTGCACTTGGGTCGGGGCAATCCCAGGTACTTATACAAACTGGGGGAAGATCTCCTAGAGAGCAGCCCTGTGGAAAAAGACTTGGAGGTCCTTGTAGACAAGAAGCTGGGCATGAGTTGGCAGTGTGCACTTGCAGCCCAGAAAGCCAACTATACCTTGGGCTGCACTAAAAAAAGGGTGGCCAGCAGGGAGAAAAAGGTGATTGTACTGCTCCTCTCAGCCCTTGTGAGGCCCCATCTGGAGTACTGCGTCCAGGCCTGGGGCTCCCAGCACAAGAGGTATAAGTCTTGGAGCGGGTCCAGAGGAGGGCCACTAGGATGATCGGAGGGCTGGAGCACCTCTCTTGTGAGGAAGGGTTGAGGGAATTTGGTTTGTTTAGCTTGGAGAAGAGAAGGCTCTGGGGAGATCTCATTGTGGCTTTCCAGTACTTAAAGGGAGCATATAAGCAGGAGGGGGAATGTCTGTTTACATGGCTGGATAGTGATAGGACAAGGGGGAATGGTTTTAAACTAAGACAGGGGAGGTTTAGGTTAGATATTAGGAGGAAGTTTTTCTCTCAGAGAGTGCTGACGCACCGGAACAGGTTGCCCAATGATATTGTGGATGCCCCATCCCTGGAGGCATTCAAGGCCAGGCTGGATGTGGCTCTGGGCAGCCCAGTCTAGTGGTTGGCAACCCTGTACATGGTAGGAGGGTTGAAACTGGATGATCATTGTGGTCTTTTTCAATCCAGGTCATTCTATGAAATCAGTAACACAGTGCTACCTTTCATGAAATGTAACAGAATTAGAGAAACAAGGAGGCAGTTGTATGTAGAACATAAAGCAGCAGCAAGCAAAAACTTGCCTTTTTCTGTGTTTAACATTAAAAAATAAAAAAAAAATATATATGAAAATAAATGGAAAATGAAAAATATTTAATTAAGAGAGATGTCTTGCATTCCCTTTTTGCAATAAACAGAAGAAAATAGATACCTGTGGATTGAAAGGTAGGAGTGAGAAATAGTTGATATACTTCATTTTTGGGAAAGTATTTCTCTTTCAACATGTTGAATACAACCAGTAAGTTCTGTAGCAGATTCATCTTTTGAATATTTTAGACTACAATCCAATTCTTACCAGGATATCCTTTTCAGTTCTAAGCTACTTATTGGAATAGACTGAAGGATTAACTCACTGTAATAACCATTGTCAGTAACAAAAAGCTAAGGCATCAAATTGTTCAGTTGTTTCATAAAACTTGGACAGTAACTCAAAATAGAGTGCTTCAAAGAATCTTTTCCCCTTTTTCTGTAATTGGAACTTTTTCACTGTTCATTTCTTCTAAGTATCTACAATAAATTTATTAAGTTATTGGATCTAACACAAGTCAGAGACAGCAGTACTTTAGATTTGTACTTAGTACAGCTTGTCTATGAGCAGCCTAAGCACCAAGAGCTATCCTTGATATGACTCTGAGTTTTTACTGTTACTTATCGTAAAATATCATTTGAAGACAAAGTTTACAAAAACAGAGTATAATTAAGCTAATATGCTTTTCAAAGTAAGTTGTGAATCACATCTTCATAATTAGGTTTCTGTGGTTTCTGAGCACTCTAACTTTTCTTAGAATACAGGAAAGTTAATAACAGTAGCATACACTGCATGACAAATAAATGTACAGTAATAAAGGCAATAATTGTCAGTAAAAAGCATAACTCTGCTTTAATATAAAAGATTATATGGAATTAAGCTCAAAAGTGATCTTAGAAATAATTATGCACAGGTCATACTATTTGACCTTATATTACTTGCAATATAAACTAAAACAGGAATATAAGAATTAAATAGAAAGAAGAATTCACACAGGAAATAAAATCTGCAAATTTATTTCAATGACATTGTAATCTTCTGACCAGTTTATGAAGATGTATTTTGCTACTAAAAAGACCTCACACCTTTTTCATGCTGTGTGTTGCTAGTGGTCAGATCTTGGAGGTAATGAACACTAAAAGTGAATTGCAAACCTATTTTGTTCACTGGTCTTTGAAACCTCCTTGCAGGAAAATTAGCATTGCTCTGGGCTTGTAATCAACAAATTCATTTATGATTGTCTATGTATCCACATTTATAACTTTATCTCTGGAAGTTGACTCAGCATTAATAAATAAAGGTATTTAGAAATGATATCGTACAGGAATAGTGTCAGGACAAACAAAAAAATACATCAATGGCAAGGACTTAAATTGAGATTTAAAACTCGGTGAGAGGTTGAAAATCTCAAGAAAGTTTTTAGGCTAAAAAAAAGAGCCTAAGGGCGTGGGTCAGTACCTACATTCTCTCTGGTTTTTCATTCCTAAGCAGCTTAAGACTATTTCTTTGAGCTTCAGTGGATTTAAAGATAGAGCTATTTACTATCCTGTGTGAGCCAGAATACTGTGTTAATCAATACCTCTAATAACTAAGATGTATTTCTTCAGTGTTAGCACCCTGGCAAAGCTAATTGTGCAAAACCTGTCTCAAAGGAGAAGATATGTGAACATCTGCATCTATCATGCTTATGATGTGGGGTTTTTTTTCAGTTCCTTTGGTTTTCAAAGAAAGCAAGAATGTATCTAAGAAAACAGAATATTTTCATAGACGCGAGAAGCTAGAAGCTTGTTTCTATGGCTACCAGAAGCTTATTTTCTCATATTCCTTTTCTACAAAAACAGAGTTATATTGTCAGAGCATCTTTAGGAGTAAAGCACTGTCCTGGAACAACAGAAAATCAAATACTTACTAGAAGTACATATAAAACATGTCATTTATACATATCTTCTTTGAGAGCTACAATTTAATGTCATTTTGAAAACAAGTCATTTTAAACATTGTTATTCACAGAAATAAGATTAAAATAGAACTGAAACAATGAAAGTTAGTTCAGGATTGAAGATCACTTGTAATTAAATATACTTATCCCGACAGAACACCATAAATGGATCTTGTTAGTAACCAGGCTAGGTAGTATCTTTTCTTACTAGTTTCCTGTAATGTACACCACTGAAAATAGGAAATTAAGTTATGCTAGAACACAAAATACAGATACTTGGCATTTTATTAGTTTGTTTAATTATTTGAGAACTTAGTTCAGTGTGCTGATGTATTAGTTTGCTTTCTTTCACAGTGTCTTAGTTTGAGCTGGGAGAGAACATTCTCAGAATATCCGGTATGATGCCATGTTTTGTTCCTAGGATAAAAACAATATTGATGACACACTGTTGTTTATATTTGCTGCTAAGCAGTGTTGTACAGAGGAGAGGCCATTCACAGAGGAGGGCCAAAGGAGCTGGGAGGGAACAGAATTAGGACACTTAAACTGGCCAAAGGGATATTCCATGTCATATTTCATCAAGTGGAAGTACTTTGGAAGGGAGTGGGAGTTGACTTTGCCCTCTTCCACTGTTTAAAGGGCTAGCAGGGGATCGGTCAGTGAGTGATGTGCAATTGTTTGTACATCACTTGTCATATGCATGTAATTATTTTTTAATTATGATCCTTTTCCTTTTCTCTATCCCAGTAAATAGTTTTACTTCAATCCACTAGTTTATTTTGTTTTTGTTTTTGTTTTTTATTTCCCTTCCAATTCTCTCCCCCACCCCACTGGGAAGGGAGGGAATAAGCAAATAACTGTGTGGTGCTTGGTCCTTGCTGGGTTAAACCACAATATGCAGGTTTATTTCATTTGAGTACAGAAAAAGTTAATAAACAAAATTAAACACTCCTGTGAATTTGGACACTATAAGGTAGTTAAGCACTTGGATATAGTATGATCAGATGTTAGATTTACAGATGATCAAGATACTAGAGCATAGTTACATTAATCAGAGAACGTATGTGTGCACTAAGACCACATTTTCCAAGCCTCACTCTCCCCTGCCTATCTTGAAGTGTGGTAGCTTACAGTTCCACAACGTAAAGCAAACCATATGGTCCTTTTTGTAACTTTAAAAAGTATCACTGTGGTGAGATTCCAGAAGCTGAGATACTCGAAGTTAAAAAAATAAAAAAATAAAAATAAAAATAATAAAAAGACTTTCTGTATCTTTTTCAATCTTTCTTTACTAGAGGCTCTTGAGTCATGCATGCGATGTTGCCAAGCCATGGCCCAAAGGCAATTTTATTCCTATGTGAGAGCCAAACTACCTCCCACAGCAGAGCTATACTCCCAGTAAGTCTGCTACATAACTCCTGTCCCTTGCTTCACTGAAGTGAGCTAACGCTGTGTAAGGGACACCTGCCACCCAAGCTTCAGTTTCTAAAGGAGTAGAACTTCAAAAATTGAAACAGTTTGTGGTCTACTTTCCTCTCTTTCAGTAGGTGCACTGTTCTCCAAATAAAAATTCAGATTCACAATGCTAGTTTTTTTTGTTTTTTTTTTTGCAAAGGTCTCTCTCTCTCCGTTGATCTATAAACAAGGCTTTCCATTGCACAGAGATATAAAAAAACATTTCAAGGAACTAATAAAACAAACATTCATTTCAACTGCACTTTGCAAAACTGACAATTAAAAGACCATCTGCAGGAATACTGGCTACTATTACTCTTTTATGCTAGTAGATAATTACAGTAACTTGTTAAAAATTTGTATTCAGTACTAAGATTTCCATCAGTTACCTTCCATAAAAAAAGAAGACTTCAGCAGAAGCAAATCCATAAGCTTACATCAGTTGATATATAATGTGCATTCTTAGTCCTTGCTTGTACAAGACAGGTTTGCAACACAATGGAAAGTTTCACTTATTTTCTTCCTCGGGATCACATCCAGAGTGAATGTAGCATTAAAAAGCCACATTAATCACATTTTTGAGCTTGGATTTCATGCAGATATTTTAACTGTACTTAGTATTTAGGAAGATCTGGACAGCTTTCCTGTTTAAATTTTACTGAATTTCTAAAAGCAGTATTTAAACAACCTTAAAGACCCATCCTCACAAGGCTTCATCTGCTTCAGGACACAGGGTGTAAGGACTGGTTATATCACTAAAGTGCACACCCATTTCATATAAGTTTTAGAATAAGTTCTTGTTCGATGTTCTTTATCAATTGTTTCATTACAAGAAAATAACTCTCACATGTTACTCATAAGTTATTAGCATTCATAACATGATTATACAGATTTTTGTTTAGCAGTGGTCACAATGACTCTATTAGTTTCAATGTTATAGGAGAGTCATGCAGTTGCATCCAAATATCTTTCACTGGAATCTGGAGAGATTTTTTTTCCATTGATATGCTGTTCCTCTTTCTCTTCACTTTGAAATCTTGCATATACCTTAAAGGAAACTGTCAGGTTCAAAATCCTCCCAGATCTCACTGCTTGAACAATATCCTCCATATCTGAAGGAGACTGAGACTTCTGCTTTCTAAGAGAACAATACTCTTGTGAAGGAAGCTTTTGAAAAAAGAAAAAAAAATTGCATGTGGAGATTTCTTCATATTGCTAAGGAAAAGACAAGCAAAGAAATACTGTATCTTTCTCTTATGTGAATGAGTAGAACTGTTAATTCTTGCTGCTCTTATTTCTAAGTGTTTCTTAATCCATTTATCAAGAAGGAGAAGGAAAATAACTGATTAGCTTTTGTGCAACTTTCTCTCTTGTAATTGCTTCTCACTCTCCACACCTGGTGTTCCTTTGGGGTTCTGTATTTCCAGTTACTCTTTTCTTCCTGAAGGAATAGGTAGAAAATGATACTTCCAAGGACTCGTGAGGCTGATGACAGGTTATTCTAGATTAGATAGAATCATCGAATCATAGAACTGCTCAGGTTGGAAAAGACCATCAAGACCAAGACAGATTAATTGTCCCCCTAAAACTTTTGAACAAGTATAAAAATGTGACGTAGGTATTACTGAAAATAAAAGTTGCCTTGCTGAACATTTTTCTAAATTTTATTAGAAGGCTTCATGCTTTAAACACTCTAAAACTGTGTCTGTCCAAGGTGTGTCTTTTCAGTGTTCACTTGTTTTTCAAGATATCATAATGGACTTGCTTGATGTCTTTGGGAAAAAGAACCTTCAGAATTTAAAGGAATTATTCACAGGTGCAGACAGGTTTAGTGGTCAACATAGACAGCACTTTACCAATGTCATTTACTTCCAGCAGAGAGCAGTAGTCCCACTAATCCTCTTTCTATTCAGAGGAAGGCACCCAAGATATTTAATTAAATTTGTCCTTCCCATTCTTGCCCTTTCTCCATCTCTCATATTGTAAGCCCACATTTGTGGGTCAGTACATTTGATGTTGTTGAAACTGACATGATAATTTTAGTATCACTAATTTTATCAATCTTAAAGTTAAACCTTACATGCAAAGAATTTTTCCCCACAGGAACACAAGGAGTGTGATATTTTTCCTCAGGGAGAGAACATACACTTCACTGCTATTCAGGGTTACAGAAAAGACCCTGGTAAAAAGTGATTAAATTCAAATATCAGCTTCATTTTCATCATTCTAGTGTTCAAGTCAAGAGGAAGAACAGAAAAGAAGTATGCTATGATTTTTTTGTGCAGTGCATAGGGCAGCAAAACACTGATTTTAAGATCAAAGTGGAAAAATGAATCTTCCCTGAAGAAACAACATTCTTCATAAAGTATGTACCATGTTATACTCCTTTTCAGAAACAGGGATATGAGCGCTATATGTTATTTCACATTATAAGGGATTCTTTGTTGGAACAACTGCAAATAAGTGTCTAGAAATAAGGTCTACTCTTCAATTTTCTGTATTAATGTATATATATTTTTTTTATTGTGGCTTAGATTTTTTGTTTTGTTTCTTTTTCTTTTTATGAATAATGTTTTTAGATAAACATTGTTCTACACAGGTAGAATACAATGTAGCTGTACACAAAATTATATTGCCATATTATGTGGATTCATAGAGGTAAACATTACACAAAACAGACCTGTGGATACCTGAAACTTAAGGATACATAAACTGAAGAGATTCAGTAGCATATTTACTCAGTGGAGCAGCAAAAACATACGTGCTAGCTTGATTGTTTTTGTTGGTGGTGTTGTTCTTTTGTCTTCTTTTTTTCCTTTCTTTCTTAAAAAAAAAAAAATCAGAGCAAAGATCTATAGCTTTGTTACAATACACCTGTTATCTTCAGAACTATGTTGATCTGTATGTTTCAGTGCACTAAATTCAGGTGATGCACATTGCAAGAAATTCAACACTTTTAATTATCACTTAAACACTTATACATACTACATCAAAGGTTGGATTCAACTGTGAAAAATGTTGATCATAGTGATAATAGTGTATATCTCATGAACATTAAAAGCAACAAAACATATTCTATATTCATAATATTAAATTATACAGAAGTGATAATGACTTCTTTGATATCATTGTTTGATAATGACTTCTTATGATAACATAAAGCCCAAATACAGTAAATTTCATGCCTGAATAAGAAAGCATTCCTCATTTTTGATGGATTTCAGTTCGATGTGAGTAAAGTTGATTTATTCTGCCCTATGCATCAGCTTCAATAAGACATTAATATGTTAAATTGTAAACCCCGCTCATCCTTCTGTACAAGTCCATTAATCAAGTTTATACCCTCTTCTTACTCTAAAGTATTGTTGCCAGAAAGATTGATTTAGCAGTCATTCTAAATTATGTACCAGATCCTACCAAATACAATACTACACTTTGCTAAGATCTTTCACTTTCCTTAAAATACACCTCTTATTAGTTGTCAGTTTTATTCAGTAACTGTTCAAGTTAGAAAATATTTTTTTCAAGAAAACAACCAACCATACAAGGGATTCCTTTCACAGGCTGCGTGTATTCTTTTTGCATATGCCAGATACTAACTTCATATTTGTGAATGCTGTATTTCTTTACCACTATCTTCTATTGTAAAAAAATATTTACTTCAGTGTAAGTTGAGAGAGATACAGACCATGCACCTCCCACTCCCCGAGATCCATTGTCTTTCAAGCAGCTTTACTTGAAAAGAAGTCTGTTAATAGCATTAGCAAACTAATTAGCTTGGACTTAATTGGGACTTAACAGTTATGAAGTAATCATTAACTTAAAAAGGTTTTTTTTCAGTTCTTAGGAACCAACAAAGATCAAGTCCAACTGCCTGACCACTTCAGGACTCACCAAAAATTAAAGTGTAATACTGAGTTATAGTCTTGCATGCTGACATGCATGGGAAATCAGCTCTCTCTCCAGGAAGCCTGTTTCAGTGTTTGACCACTCTCATGGTAAATATAGTTTTCCGAAAGTCCAGTTCAAACTTCCCCTGGCACAGACGTCTTTTGTTTCTGCACAACTTGTCATTAGTTAACAGGGATTGAATATTGCTGCATCTCTTTTTGTTTGCTCTCCTCAGGAAGTTGTAGAGAGCAACTAGGTTGCCTCTCAACCTTTTTTACTCCAGACTAGATAAACCACGTCCTCACAGAATGTGCTTTCCAGGACTTCTACCAATTTTGTTGCTCTTCCCTGGATGTAATCAGGTACATGCCTTCAAAAATCTGAATTGTCTGTAAGTTTCAATTCTTCAAAGTTTTCTCGACTTTACTAGATAGTTACTTCACTAACTTCCTGTGTTTAACCATGAGCAGCTGCTTTCCCAGCTGAAGGCTGCTGATTGCCCTCTCTGCCAGCCAGAGAAAATACTCTGTGTGCTACGTTATATTTTCCTATCAGGATCAACCATATCCTAATGACTTAGCCTGTAATTATCATTAATTAACATTTGCTCAAAATCTATTTTAAGCACTGAATCCATTTTTACTTGAGTATTTTTGGCATTCTCTTTATTTAAAATTCTAATGATGTTGTCAGAATGTTTTCCGATACTGACAGATTATAATTGTCTAGGCTTTAAATGTGCCCTTTATGTAACTATAAATTAAGTGTACTTCAGAAAAAGGTTTAGAGGCTTCCCAGGCTGTATTCAGCATTTAAAAAAAGGTTATTCTAATATCCTGTAGTCAAAAATCATGCTTCATATTTGCATTTTCCATCTAGGCATATGATTTTATTTTTTGACTTAAATCCAGACAGGTGACAGGTACGCTTACTGGAGGTATTTGCAATAGCTTTGGCAGCTGACTCTTCCCAGAGAGGGTGACAAGAAAAGCAAAAGCATTTCACTGGCAGTGGAAACATTAATAATCAGGACTGGGCTGTTTCATGATATCTGAGAACAAACCTTCAAAAGCTTAAAAGACCTCCAGCAGAACAACTAATAGCAAAAACAGTAGGAGACTCAACTATCACCTCCTGTTCTGGCTGAAGACACTGAAGAGACTTTCACTGTTCTGGAGCAGGAAAAAAAAAGATGTTATAAGGATAAGGAAGAACCTATTGGGAACTGCTTTCTTTGATGCTTCCCATCTCAGAGAAATAGTGAAGACATGAAAAGCAAGATCCTTTCATGCATGGCTAACATGTGACAATCATGGCACAATAAACTGAGCAGGGATAACAAGAATGAAAAGCTCTGATGAGAAAGTGGCATGAATCAAATAGTTTATTTCATTTTACTTTATATAGGTATCGTTCCTTAAAATTTTATATGAATGTACGTAAAGTGTGCAGTGCACTCTTGGGCACTGAGAGATGGTGGCTGACATAAAGAACAGTTCTTGCATGTTTGTCTCAGTATGCATTAAACACATGTTTTTATTTCAAGGTATATTACATTTTTACTGAATATTCCCATTCAGAGAATGCAACATAAAGACTACATATTGCTGGAAGAATTTTTTTATATGGATCAAATTAAATTATCCCTTGGATTAATGTTATTTAAAATTTGACTATTATTCAATTATTTACAAAAATAAAAGTCACAACAATTTTTTTTTCCAACATTTATATTATTAATGAATTTCACTGAAGACCTTGAAAAATTATTATTATTTCTCCACTATTTCAATCAGATACTGTCAATTTTTATTTTTTTTGCCATTCTCCTTTTAAGTTGCATAATAATGCTTCTGCTCCCTGCAGATTAATATTTTAAATGTGAGATTAATAGCTAACAAATGCACATTAAGAAAAAAATACACTTATTTCTCTCTTCCACTTACAAGTGTAATCATTCTGTGACAGGGCTGATTGCTAAATGCACTTATTGTGACTGTTGTAATCACTTTCAGATGGCAGGTCTTTCAAGAAACTGTCCAGTTCTCACTGCATGTTAAATATTTTTCCATTATTCACTATTTTGGAAACAAACTGATCAGACAAAAATGCATGACTATGTGTTAAACTGAATCTCCACTTTCATCCAAAAGCTACTAATAACTTAAAAATATTACTCCATTACTTTAGACTAACAGGAAAATCAAAGCATGTAATTAATATGTTGATGCAGTTATCTGAGTAACATCTCTGGGACCACCAGAGCCCATCACTAATGTTAAAGAGAGAAATAAAAGAGCAGTTAAATGCCCCTGCCTTGTCTGCATCCCTGTTTGTGAAGTGATCGTCCTCATCAAGTATCAGACTAAAGTTATCTGTGATTGACCATTTACTGTTAATATATTTTTAAAAGCTTTTTGTCTACCCCCCCAGTACCTGCTAGCTTCAATTCTAATTGATCTTTGGCCACAATAATTTTCTCCCTACAATAGCAAGCATTTCTGTAGTCCTCCTATGTTGCCAATCTCTTATGCACATAAAAGGTTAAAGTTAAAATGACAATGATTCATTTTTTTTCATAGATAAAGAACTGATACTAATAATACATATAATTCCTTAAGAAATTGATCTGTTTGAAAGTAAACACAAATCATGTATGTATGTTAATAACTCTGAATGATGGAGATAGTATAAATAAACATATTTGCCTGGATTCTTCTTTCATCTCTTTCATCATTCTGTAAAGTTAATTGAAATACTTTCTGATAAAGTTACAAAGAAGAATAACAACATTTTCTTTATCCAAAACAAATTAGAGTTTGGTGTTCATTTTTGAAAAGAGATGAAAATTCTATTATTCAACAAAATGCATAGATTTGGTGGTAGACATGGAAGTACATCTAACATTTTCAGCAGGATGTCTGGTACTCAGCCTTCTCTGGGGAATCACACATTCTCCTTGACCTGTTCAGGTACACTTGCAGTTTCAATACCATCAGATAAATTCTGGGAGAGCACTGACCACATCTCCAATCCCAATGCAGGATTCAACATGCTTTTTTTAACAGCCTGAAGCAATGTTGGGCTTAAAAGGAGAAAATGGAACAAATCCAGCAGGGAATATAAGGGTTAATGTACCTGAACTGACCAAAATCTGTAGAGAGCCTCTAAACAGTGATTGCAGTGACAGTTCAAGCATTTCACATTCTGTAAAGGGTAGTTCTATTCCACTCTGCCTTAGAGTCTTGTTTAAGCTCCTCAAAGAGATCAAATAAAGTTTGTTTGTCAAATCCCTGTGTACAAAAACTCTCTCCTATATTAGACCTAAAAGCAAGAGTGTGCTAAGCTCTCTAAATCCTGTTAGAAAGATAAACCCCCTAAATCATTTTCACTGTCTCTAGCGTCAAGCAACAGCATTTGCTATTCTCTTTGTTCTGTTACATTCAAGCCTTGACTTGAATATGTTAAATCCACCTAATTAATGCTTTTTGTATGTCCAATTCATCAGGAAATGAATTCTTTATTTAGGACTCTGGTTTCCTCATTGAAAATTCATATATATTGCTATGTATTAGTATATCTTCATTCATTTTTCTTTAATGTGGGGATCTATATGTGCTTTTCTCTACACAGAACACAGAACATATTCTTTATTAATTCCCGGAAATAACATACCTCAGAGTAATATTTCTTATATAAACAAATTTCCCATTTCACACAAACCACTGGTAGACTTTAGAAATTTAATCATAGAAAGGCCACATTAACTGAACTAGGCAATCCATAGCTCATCATATTACAGCAGTAAGAAGTGAAATGGCAAGTAACTGATTCCAAAAGTAGTGGTAATAAGCTAGTGATTTGCTACTATATTGGTCTAAATTAACTTGTGCTAGAAAAGAGAACAAATAAGCATGCCAGATTTTGCTATCTGTTCAGTGCTAACAGCACACTTCTGCAGCATCACAGCTTGTGATTTGAAATCCTAGCTACCTTCATACTAGAATGACCAGACTAAACCTATGCATTTGCTGCAGTGTAGATGCATCTGTGAGAGCAAGGAGTTTTTCCTTCCCTGTTCTATTTCAAGAAAAAAAAACAGATTATTTTACACCATGGTATTTCTAGACATGGTGAGAGAAACATATTTTCCATGTTCACACTGAACTAAGTCCACCTGACTTGGGTGTTTCAGCAGAAAACGGACTTTCCATCCATATCCTCTGCTAAGAAATTGTACTGCTATTTTCTACGGTGTGACAGAAAAGTCAAAGAAATCTTCAAGGAAAAAAGATATACAGGAAAAAAAAATTGTATCAATAAAAGTTGTAGCGAGGTTTGTGGTGAGAAACTGTATTGTGAAATCATATCTTTTAATACTATTACTACTTTAAATAGTACCATTTTTTCAAACTGTTATAAGAAAAGCAAGTATGAGAACTGCACAAAAAGTTTTTCTGTTTTCTTCTGGCAGAATCAGTGTTGCTGTTGTTACATAATAATATTACTTACAGGAATGGTAGAAGTGTACTAATAAAAAATCTAATAGGGGCTATTTCAACTTGAGGTTTTTCTATTGGTATAACTGACAACAGGTGATAGTTTTCTCCCTATCTTTCCACATCAAAAAGATGTTATTTTTAAAGGCATTACATTCATTTATTAATAATATTAATATTATTTTTTTCATAATTAGACTTCTCCTTGTGAAAAGTAAAAGATATTTTGCTGTCATTTAATTTAAATGATTAAATTGGCTAATTTTGCCAAAACCTCATAAATTCCTAAACATTTAGAAGATTACAAGCAATGCTTTGAAGTAGTTCATGCCTTTAAAGGATTTGCTTTGAAATAAGCAGAGAGTTCTGCTTTAGTTCAAAGATATTTTGCAGTCTTAATTCAATTTAGCAGCCAGAAACAGACAAACAACAATCAAAAATTTGGCCAGAAATAAATTCTCCAGATGACAAATTGAAAACTTCAGCCCCATGGGTTTGCAAGAGTTTATGATTTATCACAGTTTGCAAATTGTAAGCTCTGTTTTTAGAACTCCTGGTTCCCGTAATGTTATTTACTAATCATAATTAACAATGATTTGCCAGAATCTAAATTTCCTTATATAGCAGTACTGTGAGATCTGAATGTTCATTGAGTTGTTTGCAAGGAAAGATAAATTAAGATGTTAAGATTTTTTTATTATTACAATCATTTTTGTTTTCATTCTCCTCCTACATGCTAGTGATGAAATTAATGTTATAGTCAAAACAAATTTTAAGGAGAAATAAATATATTTTAGAAAAATACTAAGGTAGCAATATCAGTGCTCCCTACATTATAACTGTTAGGCTAAAATACCAGATACAAGAACTTTTTAAAGTCATCAAAACACTGGCCTCAGAGTAGAAACAAAACAAAACAAAGGAAAATGCCTTGATTTTAAATGGTGTGTTTCATTTATGCAGCTGATCTTAAAATACAAATAATACAAATACTGTGAGTATTTGAACTGCTTAGATATTGTGGCAATAATGATGTAATTATAAATCAAGTGCACAGAATGAAACTGTGGCTATGTTTTCTGGATATGAAACCCAATATTTTCAGAAAGGACTCTTGGATATCATATATTAGTTGTCAGCTAGAGCCATGATGTTCAAATAAGCATAGTCACCATTTTCTGTAAAATAACTCTATCTATAAGCCTGACACAAGCTGACCCTAGCATCAGTCATCACTACCTTCTTCATGAACCAGAATTTTGTAAGCAATATAGTTATGCTTATATTTACAAGTACTGATTGTCGATGGACAAATTCTGGTTAAAAGGACTGATGAAGGTTGGGAAAATCCTAATACCACCATGAATGATCTCCTGAAATAGAATTATTTCAGGTTACTAACTGAAAATAAATATCTGACATCCAATAATGAAAAAAAAAAAATAGTCTATGGTGTGACTATCTCTTTCATTAGATATCAAGATATATTATAAAGCTTTTGCCGTATGCACATACTATACTCATTAAACAACTTTAACTTTCAGAACTTTGCAAACTTTTGCATTAATAATGCTGTATCATTGGTCTTCTGCATATTGGTAACAATATAAATTCTCACTGAAGACATCCATGAAAGCAAAGATAATAAGGATAACACTAACAAAAAATAGGGTATATTTTTGGGCTAATACATACTCATAAGATACGTGAGGTGTCATTTGTTACACTGGCTTGAACAGGGACGAGATCTGGGACCAAAACCAATACCTCTTGCAAAGCTACAATAAAGCCCTTCCTGGAAGATATCCAGGATTCCAGTGGATGCATTATTTGTTATTTGCTAAGTTTAAATGAAAGTATAAAAATAAATTTGTTTGAGTTTCTAAAGTTGAGTTCATTAATAACCTTAAGGAGTTGTATGCTTATAATTTGAAGGTATTACTAATTCTGTGAAGAATAAGATAATGCTGCAAGAATAATTAGATCATACTTTCTAGTAGTAAAGGAAATTCTTTATTAAAAATTTTGAAGTCCTGGACTAATGGAATAATAAAAAGGAGCTCCACTAGAAAGAAATATATCATTAGAGAAAAAAAGAAAGAACTGAGTATATATATTTTCAGCCATCAAAACATTTTAAGTAATAGTATAGGAAAAAAAGCAAAATCACTGTGAAGATTTGTCAAAGCATATGCAGAAGAGAAAAGCAATAAATAAAGTTTTGCCAGTAGCAAGAAATGGAGAACATCTCAGTACACTGTGTCTTCTGATTATCTAGTTTCAAAAATAGATTAACTTGCAAGAGCTGTAGTAATTTACTACTAGGATGATCAACCTCTCTATTAAGGAGGAACTTCTCCATTACAAAAAAAAAAAAAAAAAATTAAAAAAATTAAAACCCTTACCTAGTTGAACACAGAAATGGCTGAGGAAGATAATGACTCTTTTTAAGTGTGTTTGGGAGTAATAAAAAGGGGTAAAAATTCTGTAGCTATTCAAATGTGAAAGGATGTTTAGCATCCTAGTGGAAACCAATAGGTTGTATTGGAGGCCAATAGTTACTGACCAGGTTCTTTTAGATATTCCACATGTGAGATTTTATGTTGAATACCAAATTTACTTATTTGAAATTTTACTCCCTTAAGCAGGAGAGCTTAAATTTGCCTCTTATGGAAGGATTTTTTTAATTTTATTTTATTTATTTTTTAACAGGATACAAGTGATTCCAAAGCTGAAAAGTTAGATCTTAGATAAGCAGGGATTATTTACTGTAATTTCAGGGAAGTGACAGGAAAATTCATTACTGTTTCCTGACTGATAACTCATGTTCTCTTTGGCAAACCTGAAGTTTGTTACTTGTATTAATGTATTCTACAGTCTTCAGTGAAGATACAGGCTGCTGAGGCTACAGATTTGGCTGTCTGTGGTTGTGAGACTGAGGCCCTGCCAACACCATATAACGGTCCTTTGGGGTTTTAGGATAATATCCCAGGTTTTTATTTGTGTAAGTATGAAAAAAATACATTAGTAACTTATGTTATCTAAGATAATAAAGAATTACAAGGTTTTCCTGTCAATATACTGGAAAATATATATATCACCACCTTTTATATCTTAATAACTAGATTTGCACTGGAGAACAGTAGCTCATAGATATGGTAAAAGCAGTTTAAATATGTATTTGTGCAGAAAGGGGGGGACTTTTCTCACCCAGTATTTGCATGTGGCTGATGATGGAAGGACTTACAGAAGTGGAGGCATAAGTGAGAGTGAGTTTATTATGTTATCTTTAGAATCCTGATTTCACCTACTCATTCCTCCTGATCTGTATTCATGGGTTTCTCAGGAACCTAGCAGTTATATGTCAGAATGATGGGTCTCAACCTTGTTTCAGGATTAAGTAGCAATCTGCCCATGAGCGCAATAGCCTGACCTGCCAGAATTTCAGTGATTCTTTGGGCACTGTGATTAATTTGCCAAGGGTAATTCTGAGCTCAGAGTTCAGTGATGAACTCCATCAGAGTTGCTTCTCAGATTGCAAGCATTTTCCTGGGAATATGTACTGAAAGTGCTGCCATGCTGTGTTCTTGTGGATATTAAAAGCACTTTTACAACAGATTATTTTTTTTTTTTCTTTTTACTATCAAGTTTATAACCTCTGGTCATTTATTCTATTTGCTTTTCCAAAGGCAACAACATAAGACAGAGAATGTGTATTCTTCTCCCCAGTATAATACTAAACCTAAAACTATATTAACTTCTGTATGGTATGTAGGTCGCTCCAAAAGTAATGCTCCAATTTATTTCCATGGAAACCACAACAGCTACCAAGAACACAATAATACTATTTGAGCAAATTGAGAAAATTCTCACCTACAGAACAATATTTTTCAACACAGACACCACTATTTGCTATGCATTTTCACCAGTGATGCCATGATCATAAAAATCTGCACCAAATAGAGATGAACCACTGTTCCTGTCACCACTGCTGAAATGTGCCACCCACTGCCTCACTATGCTCACATTCACTCTTTGGTCTCCATAAACATTCAGCAAGCATTGATGAATATCAGTGGGTGCCATTTTTTCTGCATGATGGAATTCAGTGACACACCTTTGTTCCATTCACACTTCTATGCCAAACACCACTCTGTCAGACTGCCCCTCTGCTGCCATCTGTCACATGTCAACAACATGTAATGGGATATTGATGGGAAAGTTCATTCTCTACTGCCATACCGCCATCTGCCTCTGATTTCATGGGCTAACATCATAACATATGAGGCATAACTTTCAGAGTGGCCCTCGTATAAATATTTCTTTCTGTTAGCCGGAATTGAAGTTAATTATGTTGGTGTCCGTGTGCTGGGGCTGGGGGATGTAGGCGAGAGATAGCAGAGTATTTCATGTTTAACCGCTCCTAAGGCATACCATTAAATACAGATCTATTCTATCACCATATCACTGAAATTCAAACAGACAAATTTAAAGAAGAATTTTAAACCTTGAATCTTTATTATTTATATAATCCTGAAAATGTCCCATTCTTCCAGACCACATTTTTCAAAATGAAAATTCAATAAAAATAGTATGAGAAGTAAGTATACAAAACATGCAGGATGTGCAGCACAGTTCTTTTTAATTAGTCAGCATTTATGGTACACCACTCAAAGGAGGGATGGCTTTAAAGAAAGGATTTTTCAAAACTATGAGGGATACATTGAGTGTATTCAGAGTTACTATAGTACTGGGGCAACACCATTTCAAAACAGATTTAACCTAATGAAGCACAGAGATGTTAGAACAGCATTACTACAGCATGGCTAGGGCAGGGACTGAGGGATGAGGCTGGGCTAAAATAGAGTCCTGGGCAGTGGACAGGGTTGGGAGAAGTCCTCAGAAGAAACTGGACAGTGATAGAATATGACAAAAGTGTACTCAGAGCCTTGTCATAAATCTTCCAGATAGAGGTTCAAAATACTTTTGAGATGTAAAACAAATTCCAATTAAAGAGAAAGAAGAATGCAAATGAAGTATTTTAAACTACTGTGTGGAGCTAGTCAAACATTTTCAAAGAAATATTTGGATAGTCCACTACATTTCTCTTTTACTTGTCCAAAAATACAGCAAGCTTTCCTGCAGGTAAACATGTATTTTTAATGTATTGAAGAATATCTCTTTCATAGAAATATATTAATATAAATATTTCAAGGATATACTTATCTGACATATTAATTTTCACCTTAAATAGATTTTCCTCAGCAGTCAGATTTAGAACAAGCTCAGAAAAATCAATTTTTCTCTTAAATAATTTAATTAATTGAATGAAGGCATTATAAAGAAAAAAAATGTTGTTTTAAACCTAAGGAAAAATGTTAGCAAGAAAGACATTATCTCATGAATGATCAATCATTTTCCATTTCTAACATGTCTCATGACAGCTTTTCTGTATTTAACATTTTTAGAAGGTAGAGATGGGAATAAAAGGTGGTTGCACATTCAGAAGGATTAACAAGAGGTATAAAAGATAAGATCATTAGCTCTAGAGATAAAATTTTCCCTAGGATAAAAGAAACTTTTCTTTCTTATATAGCTTTCCAGGTATGACTGATATCAATGAAGATAGATGCCTTAATCATGGAGTTGAAAAATTAGTAATGATATACTGAAATTGATGGACAGTTTTACTCGGAACTACCAAAGCTCCACTGAAGTGCTGATTTTCTTCAAAGCTTCCCAAAGCATTAGTATTAATCTATGACTGTTATAAAGGATTTTATGTTTTGAAGATGGATAATGAGTAATATGTTTAGACTCAAGCAGAACCAATTCAGCTAAAATTTTTTGAGGTACTATTTTCAGAAAGTGTGTCTGAGAAGCTGGCTGTTAGTATTTAAGTATTATGTCATATTATTCTGTGCCAGGGAAAAACAAACAAACCAATGAATAAAGAAATCACTAAGAATAAAGTAGCTTCTGGTGTTTGAATAATATTCTGAGGTTCTGTGGATATTTCTGTGGATATGAATCTACACACCTATTTCCAAGCTTAGGAACGCTGAATTAAACTATTTGTAAAGATTCCAAGTCAGCTAAGACTGACAATGTCACTCCAGTGGGATCAAAAGTCTTTTACATATGCTTTCATATTACTTTTAAAAAATGTATATACACTGAGATTAAGTGAAAATGACTCTTAAGTTTAAAATCAAACTACTTGGTACACTGTTCAGAACAATGATATTTTGGCACTTGTAAAGTTCAGGAAGAAATAAAGATAATCTTAAATGCTGATTCTTTATTCTTGTATGATATTATAAATTCTTAAGTCACCAGCACATTTTAGCATGGATTTAGAAACTGCATGTCAGGAATCACTTTTTCTGGTTCTTGGCACAACTTTGTCAAAAGGAAGTAAGGAGTGAATGTTCCCTACCATAAGGAATGTTTCAGAGGGCTGCTAAGTCATTCTCTATCCATTAGCAGTTGTTTAAATTAATTCCTACTCAATTCTTTATGCTGCCAACATCACATTAGTTCAAAGAATTATAATCACAATAATTTGACTTATATGCTATTTAGGCTATCAGCAAGAATTGCAAAGGTCAGTTTCCTTACAGATGCGGTATGAAAAAATACCCCTAGTCTAGCCATCATCTTCACTACTGGTAGAAGATGTTTGGAGTAGCCAAAGTAAGAAAGGAAAAGGAAATGATAATGCTTGAAGTGTTGAGTAAGTTTTTCCGTCTCTTCATTCTTATTCAGTTCTTACCTGTAGCAGAGGATTCTCTATGTCCTTAAAGAAAAATTCATTCATTAGGTTGGGAACTTGAAATTGATATTTTGGGAAATGTAATTTTAGGCTGATGACTGGAGAAATTATTCAAAAATAAAAATAATAAAAAATCTCTACTTCTTTCATATACATTTTTACTCATTCATCTTTTGAGAGTAAGTCCATACTGTCCACAACTCTCCTGATACATATACTGATACTGATATTTATAATACCTGTATTTCTTGTAGATCATTTTCCTAACTCATAGAATCATGGAATCACAGAACAGTGGGAATCAGAAGGGACTTCAGGAGGCCATCTAGCCCAACCCTCTGCTAAAAATTTTTCCCTAAGAGTTGGTTATACAGGAAAGGATGCAGGGGTATTTTGAGTATCTTCACAGAAGGAGATGCCACAGCCTCACTGGGCAGTCCGTTCCAGTGCTCTGTCACCCTCAAGGTAATGAAAATTTTCCTCATGTTTGTATGGAACATCCTATGTGTTGAATTTAACTAATGATGAGAGATGATGCTTTTCAGTGTCTAATTTGAAATGTAGTTAATCACAGAGGATTTGTTGTTGTTGTTATGTAAGTGAATATTTGTCACAGGGTAAATTTAAACTGAAAACTAGATGGAAGCTGTCCATAACATTACCTGTTTTTTAAGATACTATTTTCTTTGGAGGATATATTTAACATAGATTCTGTATACTACCATGTATCTAAATAGATTACTGTTCTTGGAAGTTTTGATGTGCTATCTGTAACATTATTGGGTAAAAAAACTAGCACTTCCTTTCTGCAATAAATAGATATCTCAGAGTTCTTATGTGTTCAGTTTTTACTAAATTTAATCTTCATGCTTCGGTAGTGCTTTTCTCAATCTATTTGACAAAATTGGTGGGAGCAGGAGAGGCTTGGGAACCCAAAAACTGCTTGATCGAAGTAGATCAAACTGTGAGAATTAATGTGGTGAAGGCCTCAGATGCAAGTAATACAAACAAACAAACAAATAGAAAAGCAACAATACAAAACCAAAATGAACAAGGTAGTCTAGCTTCTTGGTAAATACAATGGAGTTTGTTTAGCTCAGGCTGTGATAGATGGTGTTTTGGTACAGACATGATTCTGTCTTACTCCATGCCACACAGCTTGTAAATGCTGGTCACAGGAGGCCTTACATATGTTATCCAGGTTACTATTAAAAATGAAAATCTAGCAACAGAACTTTTCAGATAAGATATTAAATGCATCGTTTTTTCTTGTTTATTTGTTTTCCTTTTGATTTCTTCCTTACCCTCCCCTTCTCCCTTCCAGCCCCAACTATTCTCTCTTAATTGCATCAGAACACGCTTATACCTTCTGGGTATACCCAAGTAGAACCCTCACCTGCTCAGATAGTAATCAGCACCTGCTAGTGATTATCTAAACATTTAAATTAGCAATTTCTTTAGAGTTCCTTCCTCTGAGGATTCCACACACTTCCACCTTGAAGATTTAGTTTGTCTTTCCATGCTTAAGTTTAGTTTCTTATATCAGCCTGCTAGTACATTAAGATACTCTGTATAAATCTAGATGACAACACTGGACATAGTATATGCTTAGCTCTGGTTTACTAATCTGTAAACACTGCAGTGGGAGTTTCAGGAGCCTGATTCTAGCATGGTCTTAAAAGAATACTAGAAAAAATTGATGTAGTTACATTTCTAAGGTTAAAACTATCTCATCCCTCTGATTTGTTAAAGAAATTGCACAGCCCAGAGCTGCTCAGAAAATTCAATGTCTCATGCTGACTCAACTTGTCATGACTTGGTTCTAACTGGATACTTTTATTCATGCTTCACACGGTGGGGAATCACAAACAGCTGTATTTCAGAGACAAAAGAGGAACTGAAATTTCTGCTTTCCAAATAAACTTCCCACTATTAAGAGAGAAAAATAAGAACTGGGACCTTGACATATTATGTTTGTACTCCCTCAAAACTTAATTCTCTTTACAAAACAGCTAAATAATCAATAGCTAGGAACTGGCTACTTACGTAAACTGGTTGCATTAAAACTTACTAAAAAAAAAAATGTTATATTCAGATTTTATAAACATCGATTTAAGACAAAGTGTTCTCTTTTTTTTCTTTTTTCTTTTTTTTCCTTTCAGCCTGAATAGAAATGTTGGAGAAAAAGCATTGGAGAGAACTTTTTTTCCATAAGTCTTTTTCAGTACAAATCCCTGATGCAGGCAGCTAATTGCAATAAAATTAGTGTTTTAGTTGAAATCTGGCAACTGGGAGTCCTTTGACAGTGTTTTCTGGCTACAAACCTTGTACTGTGTTCTCACGTGTATTGTGGGGAAGGAAACACTACTCTCAAGTAGCTACTGTCTTAGAAGCCAGAAATACTTCATCAGCTGAATCTGTCCTTAATGAGCAAAGTAAAGTACATGGGCTTCAGGATCTTGCATGAATACGTTGTCTGGAAGTATAAAAGCCACTTCACTTAAATTGGTGTTGTATCTACTCCTGGATGTGGTTAATCAACTAACAAAGAAAAAACAGTGGTGATTGAGAAGCACTTGAGAAACTTTATGAATCCCTTTAAGTTTTGAATTTGATCGCTAAGTCCATGAAGTATATTGGAAAATAAATTCTTGAAAATTCAATCAATTTCAACAAGAGTTGGTTAAAGGATCACTTACAAATTTTTCTGTCAGGCCTAAAGATTCTAAATTTTCTGAGGTTACAGTGAAATAATTGGTTTTTCCTTTAGAAAACCATGGAGGAATTAGAGCTGTCTAAGTCTTGGAATATCTGACATAAGAATAAATTTTAATAGGCTACGAATCTCCTTTATCAATCCTGGGGTTCTTCAGTGTAAGATTTCAAGATTTCTTGAAGTTATTTATCTCAGGCAGATGATTTCATTGTTGTTTTGTTGTTGTTGTTGTTATTTGTTTTTGTATTTTGGTGGTAGTGGTGAGTGGTTGTTTTTCTTAATTTTTAACCCTGTTTATGACATAAAAAAAAGAACATTTCCTCTCTCTACTATAAGGTATCCCATCTTTTCAATCCCTTTAGGCTCAGATACAGAGAACATAGCACATAGAAAATACATTGAACATAGAATAGTACAATTGAAACGGACCTTAAAAAGTGTCCTCAGCCTCTCAGCCTCTTAAATTTTCCCTCTTTTTCTCTTCCTGTCACTGAGTGTTGGTTATTCAGTTTGTGCTGCTGAAAGAATATATAGCAAACATTGGAAAAATGAAAGAAATCCAAGAGGTAGTTCTAGGAAACATCTTTAGGATGCCATCTAAGTAAAAGCAAAATAGACCTAACAACAAATATGGATCTACTTTGTTATCCATTGTAGCAGAAGAGAAAGGAAGGAACATCATAGTCAAATAAAATGTTTTACACGATGCCAGCCTAAAAAAAAAAAAGCATACAGTACAACATTTCATGGTAAATAATTTTAAACCTTTTGAGCTAATATTAGATCCCATGCAGGCTTGAGTGAATTCTAAAAAATGTGTAGAAGAGAAAAAAATCCTGTTTTGGAAGACTGCTATGGAAGGTAGATTTTTATTATATTATTTTCATCCAGACTCATAATAAACTGCCCAGTTTTACAGCATTTCTCAGTGTTTCCACAATTCCTCCCCCATCAAGATCTGGACTAAAATTCATCTGTGTCTCTCAACAAGAGTAACCTCAGGCTAGGAGAGTGTCTTCTGCGCAAAGAATAAAGTTAATTCCCTCACTCACCGCCATCCTTAT
>PPHD01005831.1:5399-20503 GCA_002909625.1 Bambusicola thoracicus | reverse complement strand
TTTTTTTAAGAGACAGTGTCACGTAGATGATCACTTATTTCCAAGGGGCTCAGTACTCCATACTGTTGGTGAAGGTTAGAAAACCACTACCTCTTTCCCTTTACATCATGTAAGCTTACAACACAAATAAATAAACAGATAAACTCTGTGATGTTTCACTTAGCCATAGCTTAGTTACATGATCTGTGGAAAAAAAGCCTTGAAGAAGATCAGAAAAGGTGTAAAGCTCCTGGAAACAGACTTCAGGAGTTAATCTATCTCCACCTAGTGTTAAAAGAGGAAATAACTAGAGGTTTAGTACTGTTTTAAAGTAAGACATATGTAGAAAAATAAAAAAAGAGCCTTAGGAAGAGGGTAGAATTTTATTTTTAATTGATTTTTATAGCAATATGTAAAGATTTAATATTTTCACGAAAAATCATTGTTCTATTATGTAGAAACTCCTGAGGCTAATAAATAGAATGCGTAAAAAATTAAAGAAAATAAAAAAATAGTTAATGGTCAAGTTGAATATCAATAAATTCCTGTAGTTTTGATCTACAGTTTTAAAGTGATATTTCAATCTACAAATTTTCCAAATATTTCAAAAAGTAATCCATGCTTCAGTTCAACATATTTTCTATATTTAGAAAAAAATATATATATAACACTTAAGAATTATTGGATAATGTTAGGGAGATAATATTGAAAGACGGTGCAGCCTGCTGAGCCAAAGCTATATTCCTCAATGGAATTTCAAATTTTAGACTGCCAGGGAAAAAAAAAAAAAGTCCCCTGCTAAGTGACTTATGTGAAGAAAAGGCTGCAGGAAAAATATTAAATATTTTTACAAGAGCCTGAGTACTGCATCCAGCTCTGGAGCCTCCGACACAAGAAGGACATTAATTTATTGGTGCAGGTACAGAGGAGGGCCACAGAGATGATCAGAGGTCTGGAGCACCTCCCCAGTGCGGACCGGCTGAGAGAGCTGGTGCTCTGCAGCCTGCAGAAGAGCTCCGGGGTGGACCATATATCAGCCTTCCATTACCTGAAGGTGCCTACAGGAAAGCTGGTGAGGTGCTTTTAGAAGGGCATGTAGTGACAGGACAAAAGGAAATGGTTTAAAATTGGAAGAGGATAGATTTAGAGTAGATATTAGGAAGAAATTCTTTACTGTGAGGGTGGTGAGACACTGGAACAGGTTGTCCAGCAAGTTGTGAATATCCCCTCCCCTGGAAGCATTCAAGGCCAGGCTGTATGGGACTTTGAGGAACCTGGTCTAGAGGGAGGTGTCCCTGATTGTAGCAGGGGGGTTGGAACTGGATGATCTTCAAGGTCCCTTCCAGTGCAAACAATTCTATCATTCAATTAGAAGAATAATGCAATACAACAATAACAAATATTTGCAGATATGCATCATAAAGAATCAGAGAAAAACAACAGATTCTTTGGGGAGGGAGGGAGGTATTTTGCCTTCAAACACTCATAGTTGGAATATGTGCGACTTATAATTTATTTGCATGTTTCTTCCTTTCCTGATCCCAAACTGCTGGTGAGAAACTCGTGATTTTCTCACTTTATTTTTTTTACTTAATTATTTACAGAATAGCTACTATTATTGCTTGATCTCTTTGTTGTTCGCCAATGCTTTGGTATATCTGATTCTAAAAAAAAAAGTTCATTTGACTGCCCATGCAAGAAGTCAGTATGAAAACGAATAGCCAAATTATGTACTTTGCACACTATGGAGTACTCAGTTACAGAAAACTCAATTTTCAGGAACATAGTGAGACTTATTTGGTAGGTGTGGAGTATTTTACTCATTTATATTTGTGCTGTAATTTGAAACACCATTGTACAGTTCCATTCAAATGCAATGAGAAAACTTTTCTCTAGTAATGTAACTATCTACTGTTTGTGCTTCTTACTCCCATTTTCCAAAATGAACAGGCAAAGATCTAGAAATGAATTTTTTACCTATTCCTTTTTACAAAAATAAAACCAATTTCCTTAACAGTGCTTATATAACCAGCTTTGGGATCATAGTTCATTATCAGTTCTTTACTGATAATGTGAGTCCTTCTCTAAGTCTTTTGTCAGCTGCCATATCTACAAGTAGTAAAATGAGTAGTCTTCTGAATAAAGTATTTGGAGAAAAAGACAATCATCATAAGCTCATTATTGGTCAATTCCTTACTGAAATTCATAAGGTTATTCGAAGTGTTTTTATTAGTTGAGAGCCATTGAAAACACCCGTATTTCAGAGGTATAAGAGTAATCCTTTATATGGGAACAATCTCTTTGTAACAGAGCATGTCGAATTCTTAATCCTGGTACTGTAGGTGAATATAGTGAATACCTCATTGAGAGAGAATGAAAATCAACAGGCTTGAATAACTTTAAAAAACTCTGAACTTTCACTGAATTCAACTGCTTAAAAAGGAATTCTTACTATATAGAGAGCAAATCGGAGCCTCGGAGATCTATTTTGTCATGGTACTAATGGCTACCCAAGAGACCCCATAATCCAGTAAACGTGCCAGAGGTGCTTAACAGCCACATTATTGTTCTAATTTAGTCTTTAAGAAGCAGTGAAGCAAATTTCAAAGACACTATTGTTTTCTGATAAAGAGACTCAAGATTTTCTAAGATACTATAATTTTACATTACAGTGGCATTTACACTTCTGTTTGCACAAATATATGCACTTTAAGTCAAAATGGACTGCAGTGGCAAGTGTGAAATTAGAACTAAATCCAAATGTCACCAAAATAGGCCCTGGGACTTGGGTTTTGAGTTCAACTTGCTTCGTACATAACATATTTCCATGCACAAAACAAAAAATAAATATACATATATATACCAGAAATGCTAGTCATTCATGTCTGTTTTTCTTCTTAGCATAATTTCCTATCCTAAAGAATGAATACAAGGCAATTGATAGAGCCCCTGAATTTTCACAGCTATTTTGTTATGTTGCTGAAAGCATAAAACTTTGGATTTGTATTTCCCAATTTACAGGGAAGGAGAAAGAATGAATTAAAGCCTTTTTGTAGGATCTCTTTTTGTTTACTCTTTGTTTTCTCCATATAACTATGCTGTCTGGATCAAAGGAAAGCAATAGCTCAATATCAACACTGGTCAAAAAAAAAGAAATCCTGGGGGAAGTATACATGGTTAATAAGCCTAATAGTTTGAAATCAGAATGTCTTTCAGAGTTTTTTATTCTTACATGATGAGAAAAAAAGTAATTAAACCTTACATAGAAGAAATAAAAGAATAATAGCAGATAAGTCATTATTTGAAAAAAAAATTCTTTGAAGCTTGCCATATTTATGAGCTCTTTAACTGTGGGGAAATGCATTAAAGATTATTTAGTTTTGTTTGTAGAAATTACTGTATTGCTCCTCAACAAAAAAAGTATGGAACTAGCAAAAACTTTGCTAATGGGAACTGGATACTTTTTCATCATAATATTTTTCATTTTCATTCAGGTGAGATAAATGAATTGTCATGTCAAAATCATCTGCTTTAACTCATAATCACAAGCACTCCAGAATTTATTCCTTTACTACAAAGGAACTGAGAATACTTCAGTTCAGGGAGATGATGCCCAATTTGGATGAGCAGCTACTAGTTTCTGCAGCCTAAGTTCATTCTAAACAAACGCAGGTGAATGAATTCAATACAGAAGGGAAGAAGGAAAAAAATGAAGGTACATGACAAGCAAAGTTATGATGTCGTTACACTGAAATAACTGAAAAAAGAAAAAGAAAAAAAAAATAGGGGGAAGAGATGAATGAGGTCTAGATTCAGCCCACTTAACTTGAGACAGTCTGCTACATTAGGAGCATCAGTCACCCTAGGTTGCCTCCACAGAACAACAAATTAGAGATAGGAACCTTCAGAGGGCAGTTTATCCCACCTAATACCAAGACGCATCTCACTGTTAACAACAGTGAGAAACCCGTAGTGCTCTTACTCCCAGCAAGGGTATTCAATTCCTGTAGGTACATACCTGAGCTTTTGTACGAGAGGGAAGGAATAAAAACAATGGAATCTGTTGGTTGCTGGGAAATGAGTGAAAGTTAAAGAGCCTGAAAGAGAAAAGACTAAGCATAAGTTAACCACCATGGAAGAGAAACGAACAAACAAACAAACAAACAAAAACATAGAGAATACGAAAGGACTGAAATAAAAACAAGAAATCAGAAATAATTCAGAACAAGAAGAAACTTCTTAAAAAATGTTAAGTTTAAATGAGCAGAGCTAGCACTAATAGCATGCATTAAGAAGTCATGCTGCCTTTATTACTGTTTTTCTTCCTTTTATATTGCAGTAAACTAGAATAGCTCTGGTAGTTGGCTAATGCCTGGTTATACATCACATGTAGTATCATGAGGTATAAAGTTCATGGTGCTTTGAATTACACTGGCACTTGTAATATTTCAAATATCTCAAATTATGTTAAGCAAAACAAAATCTATCAAGCCAGACAAAAATTTTTTAAAGATCTTTGGTAAAGTCCCAGACCCTGTTAAAAGCCAATGTCAAAATTACAATGAATTACTATTTTTTCCAATATGCATACTAATTCATGATAAAAGAAGGTGGGAGATAGGTATGTAGAAAATGAGAAGGCATCTTAAATTCATTTTTAAGCCATCTGCAAGGATGTAAATAAAATGGACTTAAAAAATATTTCCTTGTTTATTATTTGTTGAGCAATATACATCTTGTTAAGTAAATGGCTAAAATACTCCAGTTAAACAGGGAAGCAATCTTTGATTTGGGAGTTGTGCAACTACAAAGTACTGTTAATATACACAGGCTATTTAAGATGTTAAATGAACCATAAAGGGCAGATGACAGAGACAAATACTCCTCTCCCTTGAAGGGCTGATTTTCAGGGACTGGGTCTCCCTTTCACATTGATGAAATGTGTGGCACTGTAGGACCTGGCTATCACTTTCTATAAATGGCTTAACCTTCAGCTCTGTGTGTTCTGTCTAGTAGCATATCCTGTCAATTAAAGAAAATCAATATCTAGCCCTTCTATGCTGAAAACACGGAGACCCCCCCGCACTTCCCCCTTCTCCCCATGCCCTTTGGAGGTAAGTAATTAGTTCAGAAATGCTGCAGGCAATAATTAACCAAACTAGACTTATTAAAAACACTTGCCTACAGCATTTTTCCTTCTCAGAGGTGTTTGACATCTATCACATAATTTCTAAATGATTTAGATTTAGGCATTTCAGTTTTTAACAATGCTATAATTAACATTCTTTGACTGGTTACTTTGGTACACAATAAATTATTCTAAAATCGCAACACCTTAGTGAACATTTAGATCTCACGTTCATTTATTTTAGTCTACAAAGAGAAATGTGGATTATTTGATTCAGAAGCCTCTGATTTATATTGCTATTCAATACTCATGAAGAGGGGTGATTGTACTGCGTATTACCATGTGAATAACAGATAATGAATTTGATTCTACAACAAATCTGCATGCAGAATTCACACTTAATCCAGTGAGAGTTCAGCATGAGAGTGGAAGGCTAAACTCCTTGAATCCAAGGGAGTTCTGGCATTGCCTTTAGAAGGAATAGGAAGTCACAGAACTTCACTTTTATATTGAGCTCAAAGATGTGTCCAGTATGTTGTAAGCTTAATTCATCTGATTCAATGACAGAATAGAAAAATGTCTGGCCATGAGCAAGCTCTATTATTGTTAAACAGCTGGCTGGAAAACAGGAGTAAGAAGACGGAGAGGTAACTGTATGTTCATATTTTTCATGACAAGTTGTGGAATTATCATTCAATCAAGACAGCAGCATTTACTCAATTTTGAATGCATACTTGCTGAAGATCTCAAATACATGTGAATGCATTGAAACATCAAGACCTCCACCTACAGTTCAGTTGTTATTTGGACAATGGAATATTGTCATGATGAAGGCAAAAAACCTTTGTATTTCAGTTTTTGTAAGTCCTGTGTCATGCTTGTTCTCAGTAGACAGGAGTTTGCCCCTGTCACCATTCTTATGCAAGTGATTTACAGAAGAGAAGAAGAATTTCATACAGAGTTGGCTTTGGGTTTTGAATTTTGACATGCTTGTGTTTGCTGATTAGAAATCCAACCTTCATCATTAGAAACCTTATTAAAAACATTGTATTAATGTATTTACATTACAAAAGGAAAGAATAATCCTATATCCCAATTTTGTAACAAAACAAAGCTTTAGCCCTCAGAGAACAGTGAAACAGAAATTCCATATAGAGCACTATGTTTTTCTCTCTTCTTATTGAACTGCTTAATGGGTAAAATTAGTATTGTACATAACTTATTTCCTCCATTGCCTCATTAATTTCATCAGTTTGAAAACACACTTTAACTTTAGAGTCTCTAAAAGCAACCTATAGAAATTAACAGTGCTAGATTACATTCTATATTTTATAGAAAGTATGTCATCCATTTAACAAAGATGCCTAGTCAAGAAAATCAAACATAAAATCATAATGATATACCCTACAAAGCAAAGAGAATACATATTGGAACGGAGATGCCTGAATCTAAAACAGAAGAGAGTTGTTTAACTTTATTCATCTATCAATCTTTAAGTACAAAAGTACAAATATTATAAATTAGAAATCTGACCTAATTATACACCTTGACTTCCTCCGCAGTCACTGTGAAGGGATTCAGGTCCCTTGCTACTTGCACATATCTTACTCAATAATATGTAACTTTTCTTCTGAGGGTGACCTATTGGCTGTAAAGGGGTTATAATCAGGTTATAGTAGTGCCAAATTTTGACTGATTTTAGTTATAAACTATATAAGCAGCTACATAACTTGTGTTTAGATTGTCATTAAGGAAAAATCTAGCTAGTAATATGTATACAATTCACGAGACCAAATATAGGTATCTCCCTTAGCAGAAGGTAAAGTGTTCTCAAGTCACTATTAATTGCACTTAAAATATCTCCAGTGACTATAATTGAAGCCTTAGAAGAGCTCACCTATGATTGAGCCAGTTTAAACTGAGACAAGAAAAGCTCTATTGCTGGTGTCTAATGTTCAGATTTATTTAGACTATAAGTTAGAGTAGATGAATTTCACTAATTACTTATTTCACCCTAGACCTTTTGCTGCCCATTATCCTAAAATTTCTTTTATATGACAATGCCATATCCCTTGGATCACATTTTGACTTAACTCTTCGAGTTTTTTATATGAGAACTCCCATACATCAATACACACATTCTTTTACTAATATGAATGCACTTTTTCCTTCTACATATTTAAATCAAACAGGTTAATTCAGATGAAGTACATTAGGCTAGATCTGTGAGAGGCTGAATGAGACAGCAATCTAATTCACAGTATTATTCTTTGAGGGATATTGATTTATTTATTTTAAATTGAGGTCTAGTAGGAGAAAAGTTCTAATAATACAATTTATTTATTTATTATAAAGAGTTCTTCCAAGGAAGTATTCATTCATTTAGCATGATTTATACAAGTTTGTATAACAACACAACATTGAGTATATATTTATCTTCTTTAAGATGGTGAATATGAATTCAACATGAGTAAAACACAGAAGAGAAAAAACATGAAGTCATATCAAAGTGTTGTAAAAACACTTTATTGATGATCACTTGAGCTTCCAAATAAGTTGCTAAAGGATTTTTTTTTAAGTCCAAGGTTACAAGAAAATAAAGCCAAATGGTCCATTTTATTATTTAACGTTGTTTACAATCTCATGAGTAAGTGGTAGTCTTACAATGAAAACAGACTGATTAATTTTCCATTTACTCACATATTTTATATCCTTTCATTGATCTTCACCTTATTTTTGTTCTTTTGACTTTCATGGATTGTTTATCACAGGAAGTCTGATTCACTATTGCTAGTGCTACTCTTGAGTTCAATGTGGACCTGAATAAGGATACTATTACAGCCAACTAACTCAGTTTATAACACGTTGAGGGAAGTGTAAACAGAAAAATGAATCCCAGCTCTTTGAAATCACTGACCGAGATCCCATTTGTATTTGTGCCAGAACTCTGATGCCTTAGAAGGCACAGATGCAGTCAGACATCTTCTACAATACTGGGTTGTTTTCCATCCTTTATTTTAATTTCTTTGCAAACATGCTACCCATGAAGAATATAGGCACTGCCTGGATTGTCTATAAATGCTAAGAAGCTATGCGTAACATTGAGGGAAGGAAAAAAAAGTCAAAGAGTACAGGAAGTGAGTCATTTGACAGAATCTAGAGTTAGGACTCAATGCAAACTGATGGGAGAACATAATGTAGATACGACTTCTTGTAACTGGATGACAGAAGGTCAGTTTAATATGAAACAATCATATGACCCTAGACATATGGGTAAACTGCTCAATCTAATAACCACAATCATTAGTACAAGAGAGGAGTTTATTATCACTATCAAGATTGTCAACTGAAACCTTTTGAAAAAATAAGATTACATTCATGTGATATCAGTAAATTGCCTGCTGTATCATATAGAAAGATTTCCAGTAGAGCTTCCCTGGATTTACTGTGAAACTACATTCACAGAAATTTATTATAAAACTGACAGCTTTTAGATATTTTCAACAGAAAAAGCATCCAACAAGTACATACTCTGAATCTTTGCAGGTGATGTTTCAATGGCTTAAAATCTGATATTTATTTTGTTTGAAGATATCTCAAATTTAGCATTTGAGATTTGTTTATAGTTTATGTCACGTTTTGAATGCGTTGTGTGAAAACTACATAATAATTGAGGAACGTTCAGGGGATTTAGAGCATCCTACTTCACAAATGACCTTGTTTGTATCAGTGGAAAAGTAACAGAGCACATGTATGAGTTCAAAGTATTGACATCTCTTCTGACATGTTAGCAGTGATGAGAAAAGCAGATGGGAAAAAAATATTAGATATCGACCCCTTTCTCATTCCTGCATTGCTCTTTAATTAGATTTAGATCATAAACAATGGTAATATATCTTTAGGCAGTATGCATTAAATGGTGGTCTGAACAATGTCTAAGTATATATTAAAGAATTAGTCAAATTGAGTAACTGGATATAAATTAGAAATAGATGTTTGTAATCATGCTGCAAAGTTTTTCTAAAATTGCATTTTTTTAAAAAAAGTAGAATGCAATATGGGAAAATGCTCTTCTCTTTCTCATAAGAAAGAGAAGAAAGGAAACTCAAATAAGGTTACATTTTTAAACATCATGAACAGGCTCCCAAACAATGCATAAATAAAAGTGAGTTGAATCAAGGGCTTGCTCTATAAAAAAGAAAAAAAAAAAAGACAAAAACAGATATCTGATTTAAATTAATTGTTTTTCTTTTCTCCACCTTTTTCCACCTTTCTGTCTTATCCACCATCACTGGATAGGCAGTCTGAAATGTCTTTGTTGTCTTCATCTCAAGAGACCATTTTGATGTTATTTAAAACAAACACTTAAAAAAGTCTTCATTAAATTTAATTTATGTATTAAAATAACTGAATAATATGGAATTTTCCATTTTCTTTTGTAATGATGTAAAATAGTGCTGAAGCATACTCAATGACCAGTAGAATAAGAGGGAAAGAGAGATACAGCAATTTCGACAAAATAGTCTGCAGATACCTACTAAACTCAGCTATTCTTTGACAAGACATACATGTGAAAAACATCAGGTTATTTTTAAGTTGCATTAATATTTACTTTCTCTTTGAAGAGAAGAATATATACATTACATGTATACATTGCTACCACATTTTCCAATTTTCTCTTCTATAGCATCAAAACTAGTGTTTTTTGTTGTTGTTGTTTTTTTAAAGCAAGTTGCACTCCACCATGGTAGGATGGACAGAAAGCCCAGCATGTAGCACATCCAACTTGCAGAGATTTCTGCTGAAAGCTATCTCATTAAAAACCATTTTTCTGAAATTGCATAAATCCATTTTTTTTCCTTGTAAAATGGAAACCCACACAAAATGCAATAAACTTACCTGTTCCATTCCTCACCTTCAAAGCGAGACCATGCTTAAAATTTTGTGGGAGGACTGGGAAGAGAGAGGAAGCAGAGAAGAAGGGAGGAGGGCCATCTCCCTGTGATTTTTATTATGAACTCCTGTTGCTATAAACCTCACATTGAAGGTATACAGCCATGGGAAGAGGCATTAAACCTTAAAATAAACAAGAGAAGGTGGTATGAATAGAATGGTCTGAGTGAAATGACTAGTCTCCAGCAAATATTAGTAAAAGAAAAGTCATAGATTGCAGCTCTGTATCAGTAAGTGTAATATGTTTTTCCATTGACTGTAACATACACTAACAGATCTTGTTTTTTCCCATTTATTGTAATTCAACTCTAAATTCCAGTTTTGGTTGGGCATTTAATCAAGTGAAATAGCAATTATTCCCAGAGAAAGAAGATGACACAGACTTGGGAAACAGGAATTTTGCTCAGACCAGAATGAGACTGTCACTGAAGTAATATTCATCTCTATAGGCTTCGTAGATTTCCAGGTGTCAGCTCCTCTGTAAAGAGACTTTGCCATATTTTTTCATTGATATCTGCAGTTAAGAATTTTTTTTTTTTTTAAGTTGTTACTTAAGTGCCATTGAATATCAGTGGAGTTTCTCTTGGAAGACAGCAGCTATTAAAATGTACTGGATTATATGCTAAATCCTTTGTATTGCAATTAATTGCAAAAAGCTGTAAGGGAAAAAGACAATTAAGAGTAAAAAAGAAAACACACGTCTTTCACAGCACATGGGAGAGCATGTGGTTTTGTGCACTTTTTTTGGATGAAATTGTCCAGCAGAACCACTGGGAGGGGACATCAAATTGTTGGAAAATATTCAAATGGCATAACTTCCTTGCTGGATATGCATTGCTGGATACAAATGTTGTTGCTGCTTTCTCTGCAGAGCACACCACCAGGGGCATTACATTGTTCATATTACGCAGTAGAGCAAAGAAACTAAGTTTTACCCACAATTGTTTCCTTCCTGTGTATTTCCCTGCTTTTTCTTGCTTGTTACTCTCATCATTGTGCTGGATACCAATGAAACAATATCCCCCATTTATTCCATATCATTTACATCATGCTCAAATATCACAATTTCCTATGCATCTTAATTAATTATCATTACCTATCTTGCTTGTGATATACATACATGTACATATAAATTTCATGGTCTATTAGCCATCCCTGTAAACTGTAAGTGGAGTTCATATAGTCCATGGCTTTGAGATCCATCTCTCATAGCAGTCCTTCAGGGCAGGAGGGATGATATACGGTACTGAATTCCTGCATGGTGAAGCCAGTTCTGATTTCATCAGAATTCCTTCTTTAATGTGGGTTATCCTTACTGCAATATCCTTGATAAGGCAAACAGCAACCATAGTACTGATGGCATGCCGTAAAATGTAACAATTAACGTCGTACAAATCAAGTTATGGGCTGTTATCACTTCAAATCACCCAGAGGTACACATCAGATATCCATTCTTTCTGCATTACACACCAGGTGTACACAAGCCCTTGAGCAGTCCCACAGATAGGTTTGCCTTTTCCCAAGGGAAGAGTTACACAGAGCTCCTTGCCCAGGATTTTTTTCACATTTGCTACAGGGGTTTTGTCTCCTTATCCAGCACATAATAGGTTTGATTGGGCAGGACCAGTTCAATTAGCAGATTGCTATGTGTTAACAAACCAGGTGGCTTTTGCTAAGTGTGTGTCCCAGTGTTTGAATATCCCAGTATTCATTTTTCTCAATGTAGTTTTTAACAGTCCCTTATATAATTCAATTTTCCCAGAGACTGATACGTGATAAGGGGATGTGATACACCCACTCAGTGCCAAGTTATATGACCCAGGTGTCAATGAGATCGTTTCAGAAATGAGTCCTATTGTCGGATTGGACTCAGTTGTTTCTGGAGTGCCATGTCACCACAGGTTTTGTTTTTCAAGCCCAAGAATAGTATATCAGGCAGTGACTTGTTGCACAAGATATATCTCCAGCAATCTGGTGGTTGCTTCTACCACTGTAAACATAGGGTGTTTACCATGGTAGGTTTATGGGAGCATGATAAAATCCACCTGCCAGGTCTCCCTGTATTCATATTTCAGCCACTGTCCTCCAGACTGAATAGACTTTATCTTCTTGGTTTGCTTAATTGCAGCATATGTTTTACAGTCATGAATAACCTGTGCAATAATATTCATGGACAAGTCCACCTCTCTATCCTAAGCCCATCTACAGATTGCATCTCTTCCTTGATGGCCTGAGGTGTCATGGGCCCATGGATCTTGAAATAATTTACCCTTACGTTGCCACTCCAGATCTACCTGAACCGCTGCCCACTTGGATGACAGCTGAAATCTTTCCACATATCTCACAGTTCACCTAGGGCTAGGTATCAGGTGGTTATTCACTCATCTATACCCTCTGTCTCTTCTTCCTATGCTCATAATGTGGAGTACCTTCCTCTTCTTCCTTACTAAATGAGCTGAATTTCACTTCCGTAGTTTCTCCTTGTGGACAGAGGCAACAGTTACTGGTATAGGTTGATTCCCTGGTTCAGCCACAGGGTATGGCACAGACATTGGGACAGAACCAGAGGCATTTTCTCCCTTTTAAAGGTGATTAATAGCACTGAATAGAGTTTATTAAGCACACTCCATACCCCAGAATAGTGCAGCAAGCTTTGGCATTGCCAGGATCAACATATACCTTTTTAAAATGTTCCATCAGCTTTTTAGGATTCTTCGCTTGTTCAGGGGTGAGTTCCAGACCCATTGGAGGTGATAATTGTGATAGATACCTGCCCACATCCTCCCAAGAACCTTCCCACCCACAACCATCCTGCCTCAGGGTAGATCTCTGGGTGGTATTTTTGAATAGTTTCTTAACTGTAAATAAAACTGTAAACATAGCAGAAGACAGCAATAATATCATACTAGTTTAAATATCCCAGGTATATTCAAAATTTTCAACAAATATTTTAGCTTGCCTGGAGTAAAGAGTGTACTTGTTAGAAATTTTCCCAGTAAGGTTCCTGAAGTCTGAGAGCGATGACATTATTGTTTACAAGTACCAATTTAAATCCATGACTGATACAACATGAGCACGTGCAATAGACAAACTGTCAAAACCATAAAGGCCAGCCCTCACTGATGATAAACAACACAACCTGTGTTAAGACAAATAACCCTGAAAGCATGTAATACCACACTGAGAACAAAAGTATCAACATTGTGACCAGCAGCTTTTAAGCTACTGTATCACTTGGAACAATTTTGCTTTAACATGTTCTGATCAGATCTGTTGTTATCTCAACCCTTCAAGCCCCACTTTCGGCAAAAGGACTGTTGTGATTTAACACATCAAGCAGCTAAACAACATACACCTTTTCGCTCACTCTCTCTGCTCCCAGTGGGTTGGAGGACAGAATCAGGGAAATAAAAGTAGAACTTCGGGGTTGAGATAAAAACAATTTACTAAGTCAGAAAAGCAAGAGGGAAATAACAAAAATTATTTCATATATTTACATATGTATGTTTTGTATACAAAACAAGTGATGCAAAATGCAATTGTTCATCACCAACTGCTGGATGCCCAGCCAGTTCTTGAGCAGTGGATGAGCCCTGCATTAGCTACCTCCCCTCAGCTTTATAGTTTTTCACGTCATACCCCTTCAGCATTTGAAGGGGGGAATATAAGACAGAGGGACAGATCCTTTAGCAGCATCTGTTGTGATCTGACAAACAGAAACAGTTTCAAACTAAAAGAGGAGAGATTTAGACTGGATATAAGGAAAAAAAATTGCAAGAAGAGTGGTGAGGCATTGGAATAGGTTGTCCAGAGAGGTGATGGATGCCCCATTCCTGCAGACATTCAGTGTCATACTAGACTGGGCTCTGAGCCATCTGATCTAGCTGCAGACGTCCCTATTCATCGTATAGGAGTTGGACTAGATGATCTTTAGGATCCCTTCCAGTTCAAAGGATTCTATGATTCTATGGTTTTGAATATCCTACTGGACACTTCAGGTCAGCAGTACTGGTTCTGTTCTCTCCCAACTCCTTGTGCCCCCCGCCCCGTTCCCCTGCTGGACAGTACAAGAAAGAAGACAGTACTTGGCACTGTAAGCACTACTTAGAAACAGCTAGAAGCATAAACATGTTATCAAATTGTTTTTCTCCTAAAGCCAAAACATGGTATCATACTATGAAGAAAATCAACTCTGTCCCAGCTGAAATCAGGACACAAATACTTACAGCAAAATATACTGCACTGTTGTATGAATCCTTCTTTGTTTTCTGGCTCAAAGCTTGGTTCCTGAGGTGTGATAAGACTCTAGGAGATGAATGGTGGGTGCTGCCCTGTGGCAATCAACATCACTATCTGGACAATTTACATTTGAAAGCATTTCTTTGGAGCTGTTTGTCTTCAGCACAAGAGTCAAGTGAATGCTCAGGACTGTTTACTGAACTGTTTACTGGACTGTTTACTGAGGGAAGATCTGTCCTGTGACCAAATTACTCCTGTTTGCTATGGGAAACTGGGGGATGATACCATTGTATCTTGTGAAGGCAAGATACTAGTTGGTGTCTCCATATTCCCTCTTATCTGCTGGCAAGGCCAGGGAGACAGGAACAAAAGGAATTCTCGCTGAGATCCAAAAGCCAGGATCTGTCATTCCAAAAGGCTGACTCAACCACTTTGGACTTATAAATAAGTCTGTGCTGCCATCATCATCTGAGCCATCATCATCGTCGTGGTCTTCGTGGTGATCACTGTCCTCATCAAGGGAACACCGCCAAACGGCCCACCTCTACTGAAGAACAACACTGAACCACGAACCATGCTGGACCCATGGTGATTATCTCTCTATCNTGAGCCATCATCATCGTCGTGGTCTTCGTGGTGATCACTGTCCTCATCAAGGGAACACCGCCAAACGGCCCACCTCTACTGAAGAACAACACTGAACCACGAACCATGCTGGACCCATGGTGATTATCTCTCTATCTCCCTCTTGCTTCCTATAGAGACTCCTTGCTCCTAGTTCCTATCTTTTCTACTGTCCTTTTTC